>SRZU01000051.1:0-261312 GCA_013183765.1 Fusarium xylarioides
AAATATAAAGAAGGCCAAGGGAAATAGTAGTATATACTTCTCCTTGTAGCTTAATAATAGGCTTTTTAAATAGCTCAAAAATACTTTTTAAGTGGGTTAAAGCTTCCCAGTCTGAAATAGAAAATCCAATTTTTTTTAAATTTAATATTATTTATATTCCTATAAATATAATTAATAGGCTTACTTAATAAAATAGCTGTATTAATTATTTCATAGGTACAATTCCATCGAGTAGCATTATCTATATAGAAATTAATTAATAAAAAAAACCCTATATTTTTTAGTTATATAATATAAAAAAAGACTTATCTAAAGGAATAAGGGTTTTTTTTTAATTATTTGGTAAAATATCATTTTCTTTGCTTCTTGAAATCCCTTCTAAAAAAAGGTCTCTAATTTCCTTAGTATATTTAATAAGGACTGCAATTTATCATAACCGGCTAATAAGACCTATTATAATTAGTAAAAGACCTATATTTTTATATATAATATAATAAAAAAATAACTTACTAGTAAATTCCTCTTCAATCTCTATATCTTCTGAAATAGTAATAGAATCTATATAATTAGATAGGCAAAATTCAGATTTCTTAGAGGCTAAATAGTCTCTAAGGATATCTTATACAGCTAGGTTTAAAATATGACTTATACATCGAATATCGTTATTAAAGTCTCTTTTTAAATGATTTTTATAATTTACTTTAAAAGACTTCAAAAACCGATTATTCTCAGCTGCATTATCTCGAGTAATACTATAATATATTAGTTAGCCTTATAAAATATATATATAATATATAATATAATATATATAAATAGCTTAATAAATTAAAAGACTTACCTAAAGATATTTTGTAAAAGAAGGCTTGGATAAGGCTTTAAAGAGGAAAATAATTGCGAATAGATATAATGACCGGTATGAGCTTCAAAAAGCTCTTCAAAGCCTATTAAAGTTAATTAATTAATTATAATTTTAAATATAATTATATAAGATAACTTACTTAAAAGTCGATAAAAAGGGATAAAATCAGGGGTTAAATAGCATATAATTACCCCTAAATAGGATTTATTTGATGTTGAAGATGACCATATATCAAAGGTTAAGGAAAAGGTCCCAAAACCCTTAATATGGTCTTGTAATTGAGTATTAAGAATAGAAAGGGCTGATTCAAAGGTATTTGAAAGATAGATTTTAATATTATCCCTATTAATAGTAGGGGAATCCCTATTATATTTAATTAGTTAAAAGAACATATATAGAAATATAAACTTACTGATTATAATAAAATAGTAGTTTTTTAAAAGAAGTACTATTTAAAGTACAAAATGAAAGGTTATTTTCGATAATAAAGTGAAGGATACATTCAATAGCCCCATCTTCAGTAAAAGAAGGGTTATTTTTAGGTCTCTTAGTAAAAAAGTCATTTAGAAATTGCTTAGCTATATAAAAGGTTAATTAAATAAGATAAAAATAATAAGAAAACACTTACTTCTTTTTAGCCTTTTAGCTATATCTTTTTCGTTTTTTAGGTCTTTATGTTTTTGATTTATATGTCATTAAAAATTAGAAGATTAAAATCCCCTAACATTCATAACCTGCTTCCATTTACAGCTAATTAATAGCTTTTATTAGTAAAAAATAAAAAATAATAAAAACTAATAAAAAACTAACATTAAACAGATAACTATCTGTTTTCTTTCTTTTAAGGGATCAATAGGTAATAATTGCCTAGTAAATAAGCCTGATTTAAATATAAAGGGTTTTTCATTTTTAGGTTTAGGTAAATAGAATTTTGGGTCGTTNATAGCCCCATCTTCAGTAAAAGAAGGGTTATTTTTAGGTCTCTTAGTAAAAAAGTCATTTGGAAATTGCTTAGCTATATAAAAGGTTAATTAAATAAGATAAAAATAATAAGAAAACACTTACTTCTTTTTAGCCTTTCAGCTATATCTTTTTCGTTTTTTAGGTCTTTATGTTTTTGATTTATATGTCGTTGGAAATTAGAAGATTGAAATCCCCTAACATTCGTAACCTGCTTCCATTTACAGCTAATTAATAGCTTTTATTAGTAAAAAATAAAAAATAATAAAAACTAATAAAAAACTAACATTGAACAGATAACTATCTGTTTTCTTTCTTTTAAGGGATCAATAGGTAATAATTGCCTAGTAAATAAGCCTGATTTAAATATAAAGGGTTTTTCATTTTCGGGTTTAGGTAAATAGAATTTTGGGTCGTTATAGGGGGTTATAATAGAAATAGACTCTTCAGTATGAGTAAAAGTATCAGTATCAGAATACTGAGTATCAGAACCTTGAAAGCTTGAAGAGGCCATTTTTATATAAGAAAAAAGGTAAAAAAGATAGATAATTTTAGTTATAATTGGTTGATTGTAAGTTGTTTATTATATTAGTGAAGAAATCGATTAACTAGATTGCAAAGCTACCTAATTATATTAAAATATAATTATTCTATTAGATTCTATGCTTAGAAATAGATATATTAATTTATAATTAAAATCAGTATTTATAAGCTATAATTATTAATAGTCTATTTAAAAGCCAATTAAATTAAAAGAATTAAGATAAAACGGTCTAATTTTTAACCGCTTATCTTTAAATATATAACTGCCGAAATATATAAGTGCGGGGTAGTAAGGGGTAATTAATAATAACTTAAAACTAAAAAATAAGCTTAAATAGTAGTTAAAAATAAATGTGGGTCCTAAATATAGATTAAAAATAAAAAACCTTATATTATGCTTTTTTTTTTATATTTATAAGAGTTTTATTAGCTTAAATAAGTTATATTTTAAATCTTAGGTCTTATAAGCTATTAGGCTGACTTAAGATATCGAAATTTAAATAATTAAATAACTAGCCTTTCCTAATTAGGAAATTTCTTATTTAATTTATTTATATACTAGTTATAGTTAGCTATATTATCTACTTCTTACTTACTAATATTAGCTAAAAATACTAATATTATAAGTAATTTTAACTTTTTATATCTTATAAGCTCTGCCGACTTAAGATACCAAAATTTAAATAATTAAATAACTAGCCTTTTCTAATTACGAAATTTCTTAATTAATTTATAAATATAGTAGTTATAGTTAGCTATATTACCTACTTTTTACTTACTAATATAAGCTAAAAATACTAATATTATAAATGATTTTAATTTCTTATTCCTTATAAGTTATAAGCTCTATAATTAATTAATTATCTAAGAAAATAATTAGTCTAACTAAAGACTAATTAGTTAGTAACTAATTAGTTTAGTTAAAAAAAAAACTAACTATAGTTACTAACTAGACTAATTAGTCAGTAACTAACTAATTAGTCTAGTTAAAGAAAAAAACTGATTTTAGTTACTGACTAGACTAATTAGTTACTGACTAATTAGTCTAGTTAGAATTAATTACTAGTTAAACTAATTAGTTAGTAACTAAATTCGCAACCCTGGTCTTAATAAACTTAATTAATAAGATTACCTTTAAGCTATAGCATTTTAAGTAACTTTAATTAAAATAAATATATTACCTAACTAGCTAAAAAGCTATAAAAAGCTTAATTAATAGAATCTATAACTCTCTTATAACTTTAATCTTTCTTAATTTATCTACCTCTTAAAGATACTTATCTTAATAATAGGTTATATATAAGTTCTTTACTTTAATCATATTAAATTAATAAAGCTAACTTTAATTATAATTAAAATATTAAATCTAAGTAACTAGCAGCTAGTAACTACTATCTATTAATAGTATATATAACTCCTTTCTATTTACTATAAGTATTACTAAAAGGTCTATAATAGAGATATTATAGCTCTTTAGTAGTAAGTAACTTATAAAGTAATATAAAAAAAAGCTATATAAATAAAAGTAATTAGCTATAATAGTTAAATAGATAATTAGCTACTTAGCCTAGCTATTTTTAAGTATAATATCTTTTATTATTTACTTAAAAACTCTTATTATAATAAGTAGCTTTAAAGAGAAATATAGCACTTAATAGATATTTAGTATATAAGTAAAGCTAAATAGTATCTCTATAAATTAAAAAATACCTTTTAGCTTAAATATTAAATTATAAGTATTATTATACTTATAATAATAATCTCTATTAACTTATAAGTAGGCTTTTTATAAGTAATATTTAAAGTTTATATATAATAAAATTACCTAGAAAATTCTATAAAGTTAATTATATAAAATAAAAAAAATTCTATATATAAAAAAGAGTTTATAATTAAAAGTTAAAGAATTCTTTAGTAGGTAAAATAAGGCTATAGTTAATTAAATAGAATTTACTTAACTAAGTATATTTACTTTATAAAATAATAACTAATACTAAAGCATTAAATAGTAGTATTAATAGTAATTTAATAAAGATATTACTTTATTATAAATACTTAAACTTACTTAATTAAAGGTATTTATTATCTCCTTATATAATAAACTCTAAGTATAGTTCTCTAAGATCCTCTCCCCTTACTAACCCTCTACCGCCTTATTCAACTGGAACAGTTACTAACTCCTCTCTACAGCCAGAGCCATTTAATCAGGAATGTGCAGACTCATCATATATTGCTTTACTAAAGACTTTAATTGCATACTATCAGCTTTTATATTAGAATTTCTATCTCAGTAATTAATCTAATAAGAAAATATTTGCTGCCTCTGTCTATGCTGGTATTACTGGTAGTAGTATTAATCCTTTATGTACCTTAATTTATAATAGATCATCTGCTAAAGATATAGTGCTAGTAGTAGCTAGAGAACCGTTCAAGTCTAACGACACGGCCCTTCAATTCAAGAGCCTCATCAATCTCTCTCCTGTGTCAAATCAAGAGAATGTTATCAAGATTGGAGACTCTACGGTTGCTATGGAATATATGTCAGCTCGGCTGTTGGAGGACGGCCGTATGGTCACCTTTCCCTTCTCAATCCTCACAGAGCGTATCTCCACAGCCGACACCAAAGGCAAACGGGAGGAAACCAGTGGCGATTTTTACCGGGAGCACTTTGAGTGGCGCATGACAATAAAAGACAAGATACTCGATAAGAATTATGCTCATGAGTACAAACTCTTTCGACTTCAGCCTCCATCCGCAATCGGCAGGTAGCGCAGCTTTAGACAAAAGCTGTTGCCATTACATCATTCAAGCGGTTAATAAGCCTTAGCAAACCATTCAAGATGATACTCATCGACATTAAAACTCAATACTGTCCCACAGAGCGATGGCGGCTGGGCGGCTCATGGCGCTGAGAATCTGGCAACACAAGCAAACAAGCTTTTACTCTTCAAGTGGCAGAGTCGATATGGCTGGGAAGTGTGTTAAGACACAGCCAGTATGAGCGCCATGGCTCGCGATGTTCACTGTGTATGGCTTTTCTTTTTGTCAGAACTTCCCTCAAGATAACAGGTAACCATCCTCGAATTCATTCATGGCACCGTAATATGACTGGACTTAGGCTGCAAATGCCATGTCAACACACTCCCTCTCACCATGTCGCAATCTGAAAGGGCTGCAAAAATAGCATGGATCATCATTTCTTTCACATTGTTGCTACGACCGAACCTTTCCTTTAGTTCAAGCCATTCCCCACTGGCAACTGCAGCATACGAACAGTTGACAGCCAGCCGTCATAGAAATAACACTCTTTTGCTTCATTATGCAATCTCAACCTAAGACTCCAGTGTTGGCCCACTGACCGATAGCAGTTTGCCATGGAGTCACCGAAGCACCTAGAGCCTTGAGTTCATTTTCAACATCCTGCTCGATTTGAACGGCTTGTTTGTTCTCGGTGTCGTAAGTAGAGTGAGCACCTTGAAGCAGCGTGACTCGAAAACCAGCTTCCAGAGCGCCCTTGCAAGTTTCCAGCACACAGCACTCACTCTGTATGCCAAATGCAACAATGTGTTGAATGCCCTTGGACCGGAGAAGACCAGTTAAATCTGGATTTGACTTGAAAATGTCTCCTATATACATTTAGCAATGAACAATGAATGAGTATGCAGCAATCTCACGTTGATTCTTTGACACGAGTACTTCTCTTGGATTGTATGGGTCGTTTTCGAAGACCAACTCCCATGGTTTGCTACCCTTTACAAGAGGACCACTCTCGGGCGATTCTTCATGCTGAACAAAAACTATGATGGGTTTCGGATCGGCAGCGATACCTCTTGCAACCTCAAGTATTTGTTCTCCAGCATCGCGTATGCGCTCAGCGTGAGGGATCTCGGTCTTGTCATCAGATGCCAGATCTTTCTGGATGTCAATGACAAAAAGTACGCACGGGGACTGACATATTCTCAATCGCTCTGATTCGAGCGTGGTGGAACAAACAACTACAAAGCAAGCTGGGTCATAAGGTCGTTAATAAGTCACAGGATAACGACCCTGTACCCTGCGAATGATTCACGAAAGAGAAAGACTAAGCCAAAACAAGGTACGCTTCAATTTCGTCAGGCGAAGTTCTCCATAAGAGCAACGAGGATATATCACTATGATGAAATCAATGTTTATCAACATTTGGCAAGAGAACGTGCATGCTCCATACTTTATCATTGTTTAGTATACAATAGATGATAGTCAAGACGCCTCGAATTTCTTCGACAAAGACTATTGACTACATGCTATAGGGTATTAAGTAGCTTGACATTCAGTAATGTCTCTTACAGGAGCATCCTTCGGGGATCCTCAATGTACTCCTTCACCTTGACAAGGAATTGTACAGCCTCCCGGCCGTCCAGCAGACGGTGGTCGTAAGTAAGAGCAAGGTACATCATGGGTCGAATCTCGATCTTGCCGTTAACGGCAACGGGGCGCTCCTTGATAGCGTGGAGGCCAAGAACGGCGCTCTGGGGGAGGTTGATGATGGGAGTGCCCATGAGAGACCCGAAAACACCGCCGTTGCTGATGGTGAAGGTGCCTCCAGCCATATCCTCGATAGTAAGCTTGTTGTCACGAGCCTGTAAACACATGGTCAGTCACCAGTCTACTTGTGAGCGTGCCAGAATTGCGACCAACCTTCTTGCCCATATCGGCAATCGATTGCTCAATGCCAATCATGTCCATAGACTCGACATTTCGGACGACAGGGGTAACGAGGCCCTTCTCGGTAGCGACAGCCACGCTGATATCGACGTAGTCGCGGTAAACGATGGTGTCACCGCCGTTGGGTCCCTCAATGGAGGCGTTGACGGCGGGGAGATCGCGCATAGCAAGAACGCAGGCTCGAGAGAAAGCACTCATGAAACCAAGCTTGACGCCAGTCTTCTTGAGAACGTCCTCCTTGTAGAGCTTGCGGAACTCCATGATGTTGGACATGTCGACCTCGTTGAAGGTGGTCAGGGAAGCAGCCGTGTTTTGGGATTGCTTGAGACGCTCGGCAATTCGAAGGCGCATACGGTTCATCTTGACCTGAAAGACAATCAGTACCAGAGGACTGGGCTCAAAAATATCTACATCATGGCATATTGTAACTTACACGGCGCTCCTCTCGGTTACCCATAGACGGACCGCTCGAAGCGGCAGACTGTGGCTTGGAGTCCTTCTTCTCGGCCTGTCGGGGAGCCTCGGGCTTGCTAGGAGCAGGAGAAGACTCCTTCTTAGGCTCAGGAGCGGATTCTTGCTTGGGCTCAGGTTTTGATTCGGATTTTGATTCAGACTCGGACTTCTGGGGCTGCTCCTTGGACTCTTCTTTGGGGGCCTCCTTCTTATCACCGGATGGCGCGCCTCCAAGTTCAATTCGAACAAGGTCTTGCCCGACAGTAACTGTGTCCTCCTCGGCAACGAGGAACTCCTTGATGGTACCAGACTCGGTGGCGTTGACAGCAACGTCAATCTGTTGACGATGTTTTAGTAAGGCTGTGCTGGTGACAGTTTTCAATATTGCAATGATGGCATGCATACCTTGTCGGTTTCGATGGTAGCAATCTCCTCATCCTGCTCGACATAATCGCCAATGCTCTTGGAAAACTGCTTGAGAGTACCCTCAGAAATGGACTCGGCCATCTGAGGAACCTTGATGACGGAATCGGCGTAGGTGCGAACGGTCTGCATCATGGAGGGAAGCATGACGAGAGGGTGCGAACGGGGCCTCAGCGCCCAGGTGGCGGGCACCATGCGGGCGGCGGTGGCTATACTTCTGGAGAGCATTTTGAAGGACTGTGAGAGGGATTGTCGAGGACCGGAGGGGAGGGGGGAGGATGCGACGGGGAGGATCGCGGGTTGTTGTTGTTGCTGAGGTGGAGATATTTAGAAGGCACTGGAGGTCAGGAGGGAAAAACGAAACCACACACGAATGAGACAAGCTCGGACAATGATTCGCGATGTTCCACTCACAAACAAGTTCCTCTCGGCAAGCTTTGGGTGAAGCAGAAAAAAAGCCGGGCAATCCAAGGTACCTATGCGTTAGCGTCGAGGTACACCGAGGTTCCCAAGACGGTGTAGCGCAGCCATAAATAATCCAGGAGGTACATGTCCGGCATAACAGGAGGTTTCCATTAGTTCCGTCAGCCGCTGATTGTTTTGAATCAACGATTTCAATTACCTGATGCCCGACGGCTTAGCCGAGCAGTCATGTATTATATGTATGTACCTAGTCCGTTATTCAGCGTTGACCTTACATGGTTTTTGTCGGGGACTTGCCATCACCTTTCTGATCAGGATTTACAAATTTACAAGCTGCGCAACCCATTCCCAACACCTAGCAGTGATTATAGCTTCATCTGCTTTGTGTGGGTAATGTCCAGCGACTCGTGATGGACGGCAAATGTGGAACACTCATACAAGCCATGACCAACTTGACGAAAAAGAACTCTGACCACACAGCCTGCCAGCAGCTAATTGACAGGCCGACAAAGGGTCAATGTCATTAAAGAAGCCCGGAAGTCTGTCTGTGGTGCAGATGCAGATGCAGATGAAAGGGGCACCTCATCAATCAATCAGTACAATCTAAAACTACTACAACTCGTCTCAGAATTGTTGCAAGATATTATTGGATGAATTTAGCCGTTACTCCAATCCTAACGCATAGAAAGTTAACCTAGTTTTCGCCTCTTCATCTTGAATAAGATACCTGGGCGCCTTTGATTCATATTGTTTCCCAACTGCTGCTCACTCGTCTCAAACAGTGCTGTTCTCTTCCTTGGATGGCTTGGCCTCACGCCAACCTTCAAGCCCTGCCTTGTCTTTCCACTTCTGGGTATCCTCGTTGTATTGCTCCAACCACTTAGCCATGGCATCACTGGCCTGCGCAACAACCTCTGTTTTCGCTTGGCGCGCATCTGCTGCATCCCTTTCGAGTTTCTTGTTTGAGTTACTCCCAATCTGCTCGTCGCGCTCCTTTCTCTTCCTCTCCCGGTCGGCCAACCATTCTTTCCTTCCAGCCAGATATTTGGCGCTGTGTCCTAAACCAGCACTTTCGTGTGATATGCCCTTGTGGGGTCTGTCGAGAGGAGGAGCAGTGAAGAAGAGAACTCGGCCAGAACTGTCATGTTGAAATGACTCTCGCAACTCCTTTGGCATCGCATCGTTCATATTGTCGGGAAGTGCGTAGACCTCTGGTGGTCTGGGTGGGTTATACACATTGCCACCCTGCATAGGCATCCCTTGTGCAGCCGGCATAGGACTGCGAGCGACTGGAGTGGCCTGTACTTGGTTGTATGCCTGGGTCATGTGGTTTGGCATAGGTGTTTGCTGATGCATAGGAGGCACCGGTTGCCCAAAGTTAGGGGCGAATCCTTGTGCATATCCTGCCTGCGAGTGTTGAGGTTGGTGTTGATATTGCACAGGCCGTACAGACACTTGAGGCTGAGCACCCAGGTGAGGTTGATGTGGAATAGGGACTGGAGTCTGTTGCACTTGTGCTGGTTGGGCACCAGGGGTGACCGGCTGAAAGTGAGGTGCCATGTGAGCATTGTATGGGACGGGCGAAGGTGAATGTCCTCCAGGATAGGATATTGAAGGATGTCGCCCGGAATGATCACTAGGAATGCCACCAGGTACTGACAACATTGAAGCGCGCCGGCCAGAATCAGCGCCGGCATCGGGTAGTGGGACCGCCGACATGGCTTGTGGCGGAGGGGTGGGCATTGGCGGTGGTGATTCCTAGAAAGTTGTGGTTAGTTGCGTGCGACAACAAAGTGAGACGAAAGAAAGCCTGAGGCATGCATGAATCACGGCCAAGAATCAGGCGTCGGAGCTGGGAAGGGCAAAAAAGGCGTTGGCGGGCAGGGATCATGCAGGGCGTTCGTTTGCTGATAACGAATACAGCGACAGCCAGCCGAGTCATGGCATGGCATGGCACTGGCAGGATAGAAGAAACGAAAGAACAGGTACATTTCACTTACATTGGCCTCCCGTTTACGGCGATGTACCGCTCCAACAATGGGCGGGGCATTTGGGCTTCCCCATGTTGGCTTGGGGAGTTCATCTGTCTCCTTTGCATCCTCACGGAGCAAGTGCTTAATAGGACTGGGAATTTTCTTCATGCGCCGAGGCACATCAAAGAGGTCCATTTCATAGTCCTTGTCGCGTACCTCATCTGGGACACAGCTTGCCCACGTCTTGATCTTGTTGAATGTGAACTTCTCCTCGTTGTAGCGTGATTCGCACACATAAATCTCCTTGTCCAGAGGAAATCCTCGAGGTCGCCCTTTATTGAATCGGGTCACGAACATGACAAAGCATCGATCCAAAACCTCTTCGATTTGATGATCCCGATATTGACCTGTCTTGACGACTTCATGCTCGAAGAAATGCTTCTCATATCGATGCACAGTCTGTTCTGGTCGGTAGTACCAGCAGGCATTGATCCATCTTTGGCCAGCACGGTCTTGCCAAGTTCGATAGATTTGCGCCACGGTGGGCTTGGCCAGGTCATTGGGATTTCTAATGTGAACCCAATCACCTATATGCATGTTAGCCGCGTGACAACACTGGAAACGCATCGCGCAGTGGTATCCCGATATGTACGTACCGACTTTCCAGGCCTGCCCGTTATGTTGGATTTCTGCTAACGGTAACTTGCCGTCTTCGTCTCGAAAATCATCATCAGGTTTGGCCTTCTCCTGTTCAGCTAAAAAGACAGCCTCTTTCTGTAGTTCAACCGCGGCCTTGTACACTTCGCTGTCATCCTCATTGTATCGCTTGGCATTCTCAAACATGAGATTGAGGTCCTGAAGAACATGGTCGATGCTTTGATACTTCTTCCGCTTGGCCTTTTTCTTGATGTTGTCGAGAGCGATGGGGTTTAGTATCGTTGTATAGTAATCTGGTACAGCTGCTTTGTCTGGTAGCTTCTCGAAAGGATGAACAAGTAGATTTCCTGCAGCGTCCTTGGGCTTTCTCAATCCCTTCAATAGTGAAGCGATGCGGGCTTCGTTCGGTGTAAGAACACTAGGAGGTCGGCCTCTTCGTTTGTGCGAATCATCTTCGTAATCTTTGTCCTGATCTCTTCGACCAGCGCCACGTCGTCTTCGTCCCCTACGTCGTCCGCCTTCATCGTCTGAATCGTCATCTTCGTCCTCATCATCATCTTCCTCTTCATCCTCGTCGTCGTCGTCTTCCTCGTCGTCCTCATCATCCTCTGCTGGTGGAGACTCTTCTGCGGGTGGTAATTCGCCCAGATCTGGCAATTGTGCATCATTGGCATTGATGTGACCCTTTTCTACCAGCTTCTTAAGTTCTTTGACAAGAAGTTCTCGAAGGCGAACTGCAGCACCGAAAATAGGAGCGGAAGGTCGGTTGTAAACTTGAGCGTTGTGACAGATTTGCGCAACATCCTTGACGAACTCGGCAAATGAGCCGTATTGTTTCTTCTGAGTTTTGCCCTATCGTTTTGGTCAATGATCCATATACCAGCTACCAAGACTGCATAAGACCTACTCGGATGGTACTGAAGGCGATGGGTTCGGCAATGATTTCGAAATAATCGGGTAGCGTCCGTCTATTCGGGATGCGCTGGAAGCCAGCAGCAAGCTGCTCACCACTTGTAACACTGTCAGAATCACGCAATCCTCTCCTACACTAGGGAGGGGGAGCATACTCATCCTGAACGCTGCACAGATAGGTCGAGAGATTATGAATCAAGCGATACATATCGGGACGGCCCTCGTCGTCCACCTCACCTTCTGCGTCCTCTTCACCTTCGGCATCTTCGTCACCTTCTGCGTCCATATCTACGTCAGGGTCGCCTTCGGCATCGATATCATCGTCCGGTGTATCCTTCATCTCGACGTCCACGGATGCAGTCTTCGCTTCTATAGACTCGCGCACCTCTGGCGCGTTCGCCCTCCGGCTGGACATGACAGGCTCGTGGGACCACTCAGATCCGGTCGCAATGCGGGAAAATTGAGGCGTTAAGTGCGCGTACTATTCGCGTTTGTCAAGTTAATCTATATTGCGGCATTCAGTTGATGAGGCGGGTGCGGGAGGAAGCTGTAATTTAAGAGTACCAGTGTACTATTCCTGACGGGAGCTTGAATGAAAGTGCGACTGCCCTGGAGAGCGCGTGCATTTGCGCGCGACTTCTCGTGCTGTAACTGGTTAGAGTGGCTGTGCATTTCTAAAAGCGGGTCCCAATTGACCGTCACTTGACACATAGGTAGTTGTGATGTTGGTGCCAGCTTTCATCCAGATCATTGATTCAGTCTACCTTAGTAGGTACTAAGGCTTATTGTTTCTGTGATTCATATACCGAATTTGTATACCTGTTACTCAAGCTCAAAGCTTTTTCTCCCTGTGTTTTCCAAACCCTGCTTAAAACGGAATTACTGCCTCGCTTTCCTATTGCTTCCTTTCAGTTCCTCGCCTTAGAGTAAAGCAGCCCCTCCTCCCTCACTCATCTCAAACAACTTTCACCCAAACACATTAATCACCCATATCCGTTACGAGAAACCCCAGGAAATTGTCTTCTAATACTGAATCTTGCATATAATCACCATCATGCGAGCTCGTTATAAAGGTCCAGCCGGTACTGGTATCCTCGAAATACCCGATGATGCCACTGTCAAAGTGCTATTTGATGTACTTCGAGACAAGACAGGAATTCCCACTTTTGGCATAAAATATGGCCCTCCTATGGCCATGAAGACTCTTGAAACTAGCCAAAGTGATCAAATTGCTCGGTCTCTTGGTCTTCACGGTGAGACACTCACTATCGTACCCGAGGATGTACCACCTCCCGCGCCTACTGCGCCGCTTCAAACTGGCACTGCCCAACCTCAAGCAACGGCATCTCGAGCAGCAAAGCGGAATGAGAGCCCAGAGGATGTCAATGTTCCGTGGCCAGAACAGGGTGGAACTCTACGTAAGTTACAACCTTTTGTTGGCCTCCAGAGACTGTTGTTATTGACGGCATGTAGTTCTAAGGGTGATGCCCAGCGATAACAGCTGTTTATTCACAGCTTTTGGTGGTGCTCTGCAAGATCAGATCCCCGCTCAACGGCTGAGAAGGATGATGGCTGACTACATTGTCGAACATCCCGAGGATTACTCAGAAGCTGTCCTCGGTAGTCCTCCCAGCCAATATTGCCGCAGTATTCAAGACCCTGATCGGTGGGGAGGCGGCATTGAACTGAGCATCTTATCCTCCATCTTCGATATCCAGATCTGCACGTTTGATGTCCAGGTCAGTCGAAATATTATGCTGCACCGCTCCTCACTGACATTGAAGACTACAGGCCCAAAACCTGATCAACTTCGGAGAGGATAAGAGAGATCGCTGTATTCTTGTCTATTCAGGAATTCACTATGACCGAGTTGCCTTTAGCCTGTCTGACTACCCATATGACTCGCCTACTTACCCTCCTGAGATGGATCGAACTGTTTGGCCGACTGATGACGACGAGATACTTGAAAAGACCAGAGAACTCGTCGAGAAACTCAACAAGGCGCACTACTACACCGATACGGAAGGACTACTTCTACGATGTGATGTGCCGGGATGTGACTGGATAGGTAGCGGCCAGCGTGAGGGACAGAAGCATGCAGAACTTACAGGGCATGTGGCTCTGAGTGAAATCCAAGATGAAGGTGACAACGTGCTCCGGAAGTGCGACACACCTGGATGTGATTTCATCGGCCAAGGTGACAAGGTTATGAGGCAGCATAGTGCAGATACTGCTCATGAGAGGTTCTCCATTATTCCGGACTGGTGAGAGGGAACTGACCGAGACGTGAGGCCCTCGGTGCTCTTCGTTCTTCTAGACATTTCAAGTAGTTTGTTGGGTTTTTGAACATACTTAGCGCTTCGAACACTGAAACAAGATATTACTTTGCAGCCATTGCACGCTGCTGAGGATATTCACAGTGAACTGAGATCATGTTGATGCTGAGATGCAGCGGAAGAGGGTATCTTGACATGGCTGCATTTGGGCTACGTATTGGTACAAATGCCATGAGAGAATAGCGTTGTTCACTGAATGTTCGACGCAAAACTTGGTAACGGCTGGTATCGCTTCCCAAAACACATCCTTTCCAACCTTTTGCCTGGCACATCGATTATCCCATCATGCTGGGACATAGAACACCGGGAAACGTTTACGCAGTTTCGGTGCTCTGCTGGGCGAGGAGGCTTTCTGATGTGGCTTTGTTTTGAATGAATGCATGACCAGGAAACTATGGGTTGGTGATCGCCTCCGATGATAAAAGGACCTATGCTGAGCAGAGTGGCTGCATTCCGTTCAGTCACATCGAACGCGACGCCTTTGCCATTCAATTGGCCTTTTTAAATAGCTCAGGGTTATGTACCGAGTCAATGTTGGCCAGTGAAAGGTTCAAGAACTCATGTTTGTTAGACCAATTCTGCTGTCCCTCAGCAAACTCCTTCATCTGCTGGGGGGGAGGCGGTGGGTCAGTGATCTTGGTGATCAGGTATGCGGTGGATGCTTCGGCAATGCCATAGACGAGGACGCCCACTAGAGGGATTCTGACAAGGATGTAGAATCCCAAACCGAAACCAAACAGAACTCCCTCGCGGCTGCGGAACCAGTTTCGCTTCTGATCCTTTGTAAAGTGAACACGAGCGAAGTATGGCTCAAGCAACTCTCGCATCAAACTTCTGGAAGAGAAGTAGCTCTGGAGAAAGATTACCAGGTACCTTCGAGGGAGGAAAATTCCCGTACCGAAGATGATCGAGGCCGGTCCCAAACCCACGGCGTTGTTGAATGTGTAAAAACTGGCCGCGGGCAGGACAAATCGACCGATGTATGGTGTGTATGAGAGTGCAAAAACTGCTAAAGAAATACCACCCTTGCGAAGAAAGCGGTAGAGGAACATGGAAACAGCCTGAGCGGTACTTTCAGAGTGCGTACTTCCATCTGAGGGACGGTACATCTTGAGGTTAGGATAGTACATATCCCGAAGCTCCGAAGGCTTATCACCCCGGTGTTTTTGAACATAGGTCATATCAACCCATTGCAAGGACTGCATGAAGCTATTTGAAAGAGATTAGATACTGCCAAGTGTTTCGCAACGTTTTGTTTTCGACTTACAGGTTATCGAGGGTCGGTACAACATAACGCATGAGGGCCATGAGGAAGAAGGGGACTTGGAGGACATATTCTGCGACAAAGTCAAGCCCACCGACGAGAGTATCGTCCCATGTGACGGCTTCAAGAGATACAAAGAATGAGATGAACCATAGTAAAGCCTTAATCCCGATGATCTGATTATGCAGTCAGTACGGTTGCTCTACCGCTGATGCTGGCAATGAGACTCACGGGTATGGTGACGATTAGTCTAATGGCAAGACCTGCCACCACTGCAATGGCAGCTTGACGATAGTGATCAGTTGTGAAAAGTGCCGGATTCTGTAGTGCTCGGTGAGCTACATTGTGGGTCAGTGATGGGCAATGATGTCAGATGGTGGGTGATACTCACCTCCCACCAGAGTGAGCTGAGCGCCACGTATTACGGTATTGGGATCGAAGTGAGAGAGATCGAATTTTTCCTCGAGCTTCTCCTTCAACTTGTCCTTATCAAGTTGAGCCTTTTCGTTAGACGACATCTTGAGAGCTAAAGCCAGGTATGGGAAGCTGAAGGGTATGAGGGAGACCAAGCCTTAGGCGCCCAGAGCTCAAGTTGAGCTTGTGTCGACGGGCTGGATTTTAGTGAATACACTGTATCAGACAATGAATTTTTGCCTGCCCCTCTGAAGAGAATGAAGGGTCTTTTTGAGACTGTTGAGGTTTTGGCTAAGAAATAAAGGTAATAGTGATATTCAGGAACACGAGTTGGGAACCTTGGAATGGTAAGACTGGAAGGTGACGTAAGTACCTATCGTGTACCAATTGAAGCTGACGCCAGATTGGCGGCTGAGTTAGTTATGAACTGTTATGGAGCTCTTTGCCCAGCTGTAGGTAGGTGAGGCGGGTGCATCCACAAGGGAGCAAGAATGACATGTGATATGTGAGAACTACAAGACAAATACTGTTCTTTAAACATTGTCTCTGAGAGAGCCGCAATCCTCTCGAAATTACACGACACAGCAACGAGATAAGCGCTCTCATGATATGGCTAGGGGAGGGGAGGAAACTCAGGACCTTAATTCTAAGTAATAAAAATACTTAGGTAAACTTCACCTAAGTTTAGGTAACTCTTTGATGAGTTTATTTTGACACCCTGAATTATCCCCCGAGGCATAGAACCTCGTTTTGCTGTGTCGTCCAACCTCCACTTATTAAACCAGTTGCGATTGCTCCGCCACCTCTTCGTGGCTGGCTGGGGTAGGACAACTGCACCTAAGTGGCGTTCGCAGCTATTTATGCAAGGTCCAGCTAAGCTCCGTTTAGCTGAAAATTGGGATACTAACCTAATTAGGCAAGGTTGCCAAGAAATTCCCCCAACATACAGCTTATTATCCCGGGTGCAAAAGGCCACAACATTGTGTTTTAAGAAAGGTACTTCAGAAGGTCAATGTACCTAAAAACCGGCCACAACATACTAAGTCGGGCTTGCCGATCAGGGCCTAGGTAAACACAGAAATGTATAAGAGGGACAGCCAAGTTCAGCCTCGTCAACGTTCTTCTTGGACAGAGCGTTGAGTCCATCGGATGATAAAGCTTAAAAATGAGCAGACTCGCATCGTATGACGACTCAAATTTCTTACACCAAATGTTTTACAAAACTTGAGTAGCATGGGCTTGAACTCGCTGTGCACAGAAATGTCCCGAGATTATTGAACAGCTCTAGGGTATGATCGGCTAGCCCGGTGATTTTTGCCGGGGATGAATTTCTGATACATAGGCCTTCAGAAGTATACAAATTCGTGCCGTTTTACACCCGGCAGAATTGCTTGCAAAAAGCTGCAAAAAGAGTGATATTTCTTGGCAACCTTTCCTAATTAGGTAGCCTAAGCGGCCCCTACTAGCTCGGTACATCTGATATAACGGTAACTAGTGCCTAATTAGGTATAGCTTGCCGGGAACCAGCTGAACGGAGCTTAATTCAGTAAAGCGGCTAGAATTATGCTACTTTATGCAAGAAAACGGAAAAAATGACTTTCCCGGCAAAAATCACCGGGCTAGCCGATCATACCCCTAGCTCAATCAAGGGATCGAGGAGCGGGACGACGGGATCATTAGCGGGCCTAGGAATGGAATGTGTATGCGGATGACTAAGGCTGCACCCCTCTAAACTCCCCTGTAAATTAGGTACATACAACGTAGTACCTTACCTTAGTAGATTGGCTGGGCCAGATTCCATCCGCCCTCGCCTCAGCACTTCGGAACGGAAGTCGAGGGAGCGATTAGAATAGAAAAGAAAAGACCTTCCTACCTACACTCGGGTCGTTTGATAACGATAAAGATAACAAACACCCCAAAACCCTCCCCTAATTCATTACTCTCCCTCTGAGCTTCCGTTGCCCCTCCATACCTCCAACTAGGTACCTACCCTGCGTAGTCTCTCCCTTCCACTGAGGCGTTGGTTGGTCAGGGGACTCGACTCGCGATCCATCAACTCGTCACGACCCGGCGCGACAACCACAACTCGGCCAACATCCACGGCGGGCGCGCAGCCATGAACGATCTTTCCTCTTTGTCTCTTCGAGATGCTTGAGATGTAGCCAGGTCGAACAAGTATTTGCGCTATCAAAAAAAAGAACAAACTACCGCGACGTCACATCCTTATCATGGACGATTCGGGTGACGATTTGGCGGCTCGAGGGCCCAGACGAGTATCAACCGCCCCTATACCTTCACGAGGTCCCACGGAACCAGAAACACCCGACTCAGATCTTGTCGAAACACTCTACAGCCATCCAAATGTCAAGATAATATCCTTTACGGCCACTGGCCGAGCTTATGCGAGGAGTCCGGGAGGGCCCGCCTTGAGCAATGTTGATCCACCGAGTTCTTTATCATGGTCCTCACAGCTCGAGAGAACCATTGCTGTAGGTGAGTTGATAAACGAATCCCTATGTATGCACCGCTAGTTGCTAAGTAAAGCACATAGGACCCTTTCGCATATATCGAGCCCCAAGATCGGTAGCCTTCTTGAGCTGCGGTTCTGCATTGCAACCAATTCTACGAAAAAGCCAGTGCTGGTGTATAGACGAGGTCAATAGTAGGTTTGTCCTACAAATACGGCGACCGAACTACTGGAGGATAGAGCTTCCAGTCGATGACCCCGAAGATCAGCAGCGAGCCGAAGAACTGAGAGAAGTGTTGGACAAGATTCTACAATTTGAAAAGACGGAATGCCCTTTCAAGCGCACCTTTACTGTCGATTTGCCAGAGCAGGTTCCCGTCACAATCCTGCCCTGGACGCCGCGCGCACAGCCTATGACTCCTTCTGAGGAGGCAACGCCAGCATCCTCTACCGACTCACGAAGGTCCTCCTTTGTTGGGAGAGCTTCTACGCCTTCTCCATTAATTCCTAGACAGCCTAGAGATATACCAACAAGCCCGATACCAACCAGACCTGAAAGCGCGGCATCTAACGTGGTGCCTTCCAATATATCTCTTTATGAGGAGTATGGAATGAATCTCGACCCTCTGCAACCACTAGGTACAGGGAATGCCGGCACTGGACCCTTGGAAGCTGTCCCAGAACGTCCAGGTGAACAAGGCTCTCCAGATGTACTCGACTCTCACGATAGGTCATCTGTACTCTCTTCCAGTCCCACGGAAGATGATACCTCCGTGTACCAACTTCACGAAGGCTCTGGAAATCGAGGTGGCAATATGAAGGCCAGGCTACGACGACGAACTGGGAATTTCACAACAAGATCTGCTACGATGCCACCGCACATGATGCCAACACTGGACAAGTCTGCGCCGTCGGCTTCCACGTCAAGGGAGCCGCTCTTAAGAAGTGTATCAGAAACAACAAGGAAGCCGACTGGCCGTGCTGCAGTTACCACCTTTTCTCCTCAGAAGAAGAATAAAGGAGATGTGAAGGCCTCCCAGTCGCCGCAGCAAAAGGCCAACGCCCAACAACCGCGATTACTACGTAGAGATAGCGAGGAATCTTTCCATAGTGTTGAGTCATGGCATTCGTCTGGAGCTCTACAGCCTCCTTCACCTCCTACTTCCCAAGCAGAATCTTCTATGGAGGCAAATAATGACCCGTACGAGGCAGATAGACTGTCAGCCGGCAAAAGAAATAAATCATCACACAGCAGGGGTAGTTCTCCCATGCCATGCGCATGGGAGTCCGACTCTGATGATGATAGCGAAACGTCTGACGAAAGCTCATCGTCGGATGCAGATTCAGTGAGAGAGCTGAAAAATGATGCCTTTCCCAAACTTGACTCTGGCCCGTCGACAACAGCTACCACCGCACCGCAGCGGCCATTCGTTCCACGCCACAGAGCGACGACTGGTAGTATTTCTGTAAGGCGACGCGCCCTGTCACCTCTGCCACCAGCAGCCAATCTCTTCACACCTGCTTCAACCATGGAACGGAGACCATACAGGAGTAAGTTGGAAACGGTTAAGAACCTTCCAATGGCTATCATTGCCAAGACCTACGAGGTGATCTTGGGCCCCCCTAGCTCTCTCATCCGCCTAATCCTCAAGGTGGCAGCTAAGATTGCTTCTGGACAATGGCGAGGTCTCGTGTATGGATATGGTGAGGATGGCGAAGAAATACCGGTGCAGTGGGATTACTCTGAGGGAGAATTCAGCGATTGGAGTGATGATGAACATGATCAACACGATCGCAGTCATAAACAAGGGAAGCGAGAGCATCGGCATAGCAGACACCGCAGCAATGCTCAAGATAAGACAGCAGAGGATGAGATGCGCAGGCGGCCCTCATCCTCTGACGATAGCCGAAGCTGGGGCGTTGATTGATTGATTAAGTATGATGTGCTTAGGACGTGCTATGCTTATGCTGTATGATGCTGAAAGGTCCGTATTGAGAACGTTTCTATGAATGAGACGCAGTGGCATATTGTGGTGTGGCGGGACGTTTTGGTTGGGCGCATGGGATAGGACCAGCCGGTGTTCACTGTAGGGTTCAATATATGGATGGAGTTTTATACATTTCTTCAAGCTAACTATTTGGGCTCAGGAGTTCGTATGAGCGAGTCACTTTGTCATTTATCCAACATTTAATTGTACACTATAGCTTTATTTCATGAACATGATGATACTCTACTATACTCTACTATATTCACTTCCTTGGCACCTTGGTGAGCGAACTGCACATGTACAAATTCCTAGCTCCATGATTTCTTGCAGGCTTTGACAGATCATCCCATACACACATGGGACATTTTACAAAGAGACCCGACGGGATGTGAGCCTAATGGTCAACATGTACCCAAGGCAAGGCAACCGCAATTCAATGAATAACCCGACGAATACGGGCAATGCGAGATAGTCATACGGAATTGAAGTGCCTAGCCCACTGAGAAAGGGTCAGAAAGAACGTGCTGGGATTGGATGGTTTGCTGCATGACCCGCCAACTAGGAAATCGTATTCGTCGCATTCATCCACGATTGGCCAATTACTGGCGCCACAGGGCTGAAGAGTGATGGTATCAGGCGAAGCTGTAATGAAATGGCATGTGGACTTATGATGATCATAGGGGCCTTGTTATTGCCCTTATCGCCACGACTGAGTATATAAGTCCAAGCATTTCTCTTTGTTTTGAGACTGTAGAGTCTCGATGTGAAGAAATCCACGGTGGGGGGGACTCGTAACACTTATACGCACTTGTTATAAAGACACCATCATGTCTGACGGGAAATATGGTACGGCATCCCGTTTCATACTCAGCAACTGTTGAATTCGCAGGAAACTGACCACGTATTAGTTGATGGGAGCTACTGGTTCTATGCCCCTAATAAGGGTGCCGCCATCTTCTTCTGCCTCGCTTTCTGTTGCACAGGGTGCTTCCACATAAGGCAGTGCATGTGAGACTCCACCCAGCCCAATCCATCATAGAAAGTATGGAAGAGCTACAAGACTCATGGTAGCTGATCGTCTTTTGCAGGCTGTATAAGTGTTGGAAGTTGACACCTCTGTTCTCATTCTGCTCTCTTCTCTTTACTACGGGCTTCGCACTTCGGGTATATGGAGCTTTTCATTATGAAAATCTCGACATTTTCATTGCAAGTGTCTGTATCACTTATGCAGCTCCGTAGGTTACCAAGTAGTCGAGACTTGATCGTGGTGTAGCATGCTGATCATCTAATGCCATCTGTAGACC
Source organism: Fusarium xylarioides (assembly GCA_013183765.1). Taxonomy (NCBI): domain Eukaryota; kingdom Fungi; phylum Ascomycota; class Sordariomycetes; order Hypocreales; family Nectriaceae; genus Fusarium; species Fusarium xylarioides. Next base: position 21,681 of record SRZU01000051.1, read on the forward strand.
ACTCCTGGAACTTCAGAACTATCGCATTCTCGGCCGAATTCTGTACTACGTCCCATACAACTCACCCATCCACCCTGGGCGTGTCCTGACAACCTTTGGTTTCATTTCAGGCATCGTTGAGGCTCTGAATGGCTGGGGTGCTTCGTACTCGGCGAATCAGTCGTTGACTGACAGCGAGATTGAGATAGGTCATGCTCTGATCAAGACCTCATTGCTCTTGCAGATTGTCGTGGCAATGCTGTTAATTGCGCTGGCTGTTACGTTCCACCGCCGATGTGTTGTCGCTGGTATCACGAATGAGCGGCTCAACAAGCCACTATGGACTTTGTATATCAGCATGACCCTTATTCTTGCACGAACCATATATCGCATTGTAGAATACTTCAGTGTTGCGGAACTCAGGTACGGCCCAGGCTTCGACCCAGCAACGATTAGTCCCGTGGTGAGATACGAGTGGTTCTTCTATGTGTTTGAGGCAGCTCTCATGCTTTGCAACCTTGTCATGTTCAACGGACGGCACCCCCGACGATACCTCCCCAAAAACAACAAGATCTACCTCTCACCAGACGGCGTTACGGAAATTGAGGGCCCTGGATACAAGGACCCGAGGAAGCTGTGGCAGACCCTTATCGGTCCTTTCGATATTCAGGGGTTGGTAACTGGTCGTGGCCGGGACACTGACAAGTTCTGGGAAACGGGCCACAGGCGGCCAGCAGACTCGACTGATACTGCGGGAATCAAGACTGAAACTGCTTAGTGGGTTTTTATAAAGCTGTCTCAGAGGATACAGGTGGTCTTATTGCCTTGGAGGATTGTTTTTTGAGTGGGATTCAGGATGGTCAGCAGGGTGCTCAGCGAATATTAGGTACCTAATTAGCGCTTTTCATGTGAACTGGCCAAGGAAGCGCTGATAGACACTAACTGATACATAGGAAGAATACACTACTTGTTTCACAGCATGTTCATCCTATATGACCCTCAGCAGTGTGGCTTGTCGCAAGAACAGGCGCTTTAGTCAATATTGAATTGACACAACACAACACTAGTACCTGAACACTAACACAATGCATGGGTTTGGACAACGATGACAGCAATGTTGAAGAATCAAAACAAAACAACAGGTTCGTGCCATGGTGCTTGGGTTGTTGCCCTAGTAAATGAGCTCAATGCCGATGCAAATGGCAAAATGGATCAACCATCTATGTCCACCTCGGAGAGCAAGAAAACACCAGACCTTAGACTAGGGTGTTAAAATAAACTCAGCAGAAGTATTATAAGCTTGGTAAAGATATCCTAAACTTATGCTAAGTTACCTAAGTCTTTTTGTCATTTAGGATCAAGCCTTGGGTTTTCTTTCCTCCCCTAGGCCCATAATCCTCAAGCTATACCTTAGGCGCATCTGAATTGGTGTTCGATGCGGGCGAGCGAATCAGATCAAGGCAAATTGACGAGAAGGAATGATGAAATGGCCCATTCGGCGGTTTTATTTAATTGAGACAATCCATGTGATCCTTCATCGACGAAGGATCGGAAAGGGGGGAACACAGCCTTCTCAACCCCAGAATTGTAAATTCGACAAAATTGGCTGGGCAGAATACAATGTGCAAATCGTATGTATTTGTTTTCGTAACTGCAAGTCTGTCTACATAAGTATGTTGCAGTATGTATCAGTTTTCACATATTACCGCGCGGTAAATCATCTCATACTTGTGATGTTTGATTGTGAGGTTGAGGTGTTGATGCGGTCAGTGGTTGCAGGGGGTTTCCAAGAATGTTTCTAGAAAGGACCCGACCTGACGCATAGAGTGGGTTGGGTTGACCCTGTACGTTGATCCTGGCGATCCTGATTCTGTCATTCAACAGACAGACTCCGCAAGCCTATTTCGATGTTGTTGATACTGCAAAAGCCGTCAGAGGCTTTATATCCGTAGTTGCAATTTACTTTTTCGCATATCGAATTCGCTAATTAGGTTTAGATGAGCCAAAAATAAACACGTTCTAACGAGGACGTGCTCGTTTTGGGATTCCAATACCTTCGCCACACCTTGCGGTCACTTTTGCAAGCCTCAATCAGTTTTTAGCGTGGGATTGCGGGGGGGCCCAAGGGGCCTTGGCCTATGGGGCAAATGAGAACCTAGCGAATCCGCTAGGCTTAGTGAGTGTTAAGAGCTCGTTTCGGGCAACATCTTGTATGTATGTACCCGTTTGTTTGTCCCGGGATCTCAGCTGAGTTGACCTCTTTTTGTCTGACACGAATTGTTTGTCTTTGGCCTCGCTCTCCCTGAGTAATGATTCTTTACGTGCTGAACATGAATATCCAAGGGGCCACAGTAACTAATTAGTGCATACGTCAATGCATCGATGTTTTGTCTTGACAAACGCCAAGAAATAGATCCTCATCATCCTTGTCCCACGACATCCATCCCTAGCCTCCTCCACGGGCGCCGTGCGGGCCCCGTATCAGACGGCGGCCGATAGCTAGAAGCGGCCATAGCCATCTTTCAGCTCAGCTCACCATAGCTCTTCCTACCTTAGTAGTCAGGCCAGGTCAGGTGGCAATCAAGGACCAGCCTGGGCCTAATACAGGGCATTCTACTACTGACTTGGGACCTCTGAAGTTGAATCTCTCATTCTATCCATCCCTTGACAAGCTGCACAGTCACTATACAACAGCCCCGGGCTGCGCTGTATCACTACCAACAACACAAGGGCTTCGCCTCTTTTGCTCCTTACCTCACCTCAGATTAAGGAACCTCGGTCTTTTTCTGACCTGGCACGCTAAAGACCAGAGGCGGAGAAGAGTTCTAAGCCTCCTACTGGAGCAAGCAACTCCATATACTTATCTATCCTTCCATCTCACACATCTTGACGACTTCTGTCTCTCTCTCTCTCTCTCTTCCCAGATTCTCAAAGCACTACTGACTGTTGTCTGCCCAAGCTGGTCATCGCGTTTGTTACAGCACAATTGTTATGATCTGACGCCCGCCATAGAGTCACTCTCTCACCACTAACGATTTCGCTCACCAAATCTTTCTGAATCTACTGCATTCGATCCATCACATTAACCCCTGGTGAATCTGTTGCTAGTTCGACGTAACGTTACGAACAGTGCCTGTCTTTCAGCAGCCATCTCACACTAGTTGCAATCATGGGGGAACAACTAGGCATTTACGTTCATCTGGAAATGGGCGTCCTACTGCCTAAAATCATGTCTAAGGACCGACACATTACTTATGTATCAAAGAGCATGCGCGACCGAGCCAACCAATTTCCTCGCCAACTACCTCCAACAAATACCAACTATCTCAACGCTGCCGCACACTATCAGGCCGCTCACCAACAAATGCCAGCCCAAGCCCAGCAACCACAGACCCAACCACAGCAACAGTTCACTCACCCCATCAGCAACCTGCCTCCCAATATCTACAGCAGAGATCCAGTGTCAGTTGGCATGGCCCATGAACCCACATATCAACCATATCGTCCCCAACAAGCACAACACCACATCAGAGAGTACTATGCCCCAGCGCAACAACAGCAGCGAGAAACTCACCCCGAGGAGCTACGACTAAGCTCGAGATCCGCGGAAAGAAGTTCTCACGAGCGTGGAAGGTCTGCGCCCCCTCCTTTGAACAGCAGTCCCTGGGATGTGACCTCCCACAATTCAGGAGGCGAGCCCCAAGTTTGGAAAGCTTTGCCTGCAACGCCGAATCAGTTCCGACTTGGAGAGGGTGACATGCCATGGGACGGCTGGAATTTCCCTATGGGATTCAATGATAACAACGGAGATGACGACAATAACGAAGGAGGAGAGAACCGCACTCGTTCGCGTGAGGCCAGCCTCCGAGCAACATGGGGACACGAGTTCCCAGGAGAGCCATCACGATATGTCCAGCCTGTGCAAGTGGACGATCGAGCGCGAGGCAAGGCCAAAGACATACAGTCATTAGCTTCAGCACTGATGACGGTGGATAACGGGTTTGAAGACCAGTGGTGGTATCAGGGACCACGTCTCGTCCATCTTGATGGCACAACAGTCATGGTGCCTACAGCTGTTCCGAGGTCCAGCTTTCACCCAGACCATCAACAAAGCTCGGTAGGATGGGCTGTCTCGCGCGAAGAAGAGCAACAACAGAAGGATCCCAAATCTCAGCATCAGGTACAACAGAGCCGCCGCGATCACGAGCAGCAACGATATCAGCGTAACCGACAACGGCATCTATCTCTCCAGGAAGAGCAACTCGCATCATTTGTCTCCCCAAATACTTCTTTCCAACCTGTATCACCTCGATCAAGCCTTGCAGATATTGTGTCGCCTTTGAGTGACTATCCGAGTCCGCTGTCGAGTTATGGGGGACTACGGCGGTCTTTGACCACGAGATCAGATGAACTCCACATATAGATTCCCCTGGACGCGACCTTTACCACTGCTGGGAAGTATGACAAGTACCCCGATGCATTGACCTATGACAGCGTCACAATGGTTGAATGAGGAACATGCATAATTCCTCTTTATGGCGAAATGGTTATTGGTTTGCGAGTCAAAAAGCCTCGCTCCAGAGGATACTCGGGTCTAATGAATGAGAGTTGCCATGTCGTGTGTTTTCAGGCACTCAGAAGATGTCTCTGATGAACGTATATAGGATGGCGTTAACAAAGAGTTTGACGTCTTTCAGATACCTTTTTGATTTGGGTGCGAGGAAAAGACCTAGTTGACCGTTTAAATGACGAAACCCGTTGTCTAGTTCTGATAGAATAGCTCTCGCCTATGCCGTTTGAAGCCGACAACAACATGATCGAAGTAATTGATTCTGGGCCTTGGATGGGACCAATGAAGATAACTCATAGAAGTGATTTGAATGTTGATTGAGTTTAGGGCATTCATAGAAAGCAGTAAGAACCTTAGATGGTAGACTTTCGAGGTAAGCGGTCTAATGTGCATTCATTATATATAAAGTGGCCAAGGTAAAGCTCGTATTAGATCCCTTAATAGCAGCTTTTCCTTCTTTATTTTATCCTTCCTAGAGAATTAATATAACTTAAAAGCTAAGCAGAAACCTAAACATAGCAGGTAATCCGGAGGCCATTGTCAGACCTCATGCATCATGTTTGGACCATCTCTACCTTGGGCTCGTTGGCCACTGTCTTCTTTCGTCCATGTCCGAGTTCGAACATGACCCATTCGTAAACCGCCCACTGAACAGCATTCACTATAAAAGCTCGTACGCTGCAGACAGTCAACCCTCTAAAGAAAACACGAGAGCCTCCCTCCCGGTACGCCTCACGAGCGACCTGTATTGCGCCAGCCCGTTTGGTTTGTGATGCTACGTGTGGTTGCAGAAGGGGTGTTGTTTCTGCCTGTCCGCCAAGGGTCTGAGCCTGAACTCTAGTCTTGATAACATCGAGTGGAAATATGCTCGCCCAAGTTGCGACTCCAGCTAGTCCTCCGCAGAGGAGAACCTTGGCGGCCTCGTGTTGCAAAGAGGTTTCTTCGCCCTGTTCCGCGGCCATCCAACGGGTAGTCAGCTCGTAGGACCAGAAGTAAAAGCCATAGCCAACGCTATCCCGGATGGCAGTCACAGTTCCGCCGAAGTAAAGACCTCGGGCACCTTCGTTTTTCCAGATGTCCTTAGTGATAGCCCAGCTTGAGATTGCAGAGGATGCCAGCTGCGCCCTGCACTTGATCAGTTCGGTGGGAGTGCTAACGGCCCAGGTTGCAAGACCGCCCACGGCGCCAGCAAGCCAGGTATTCCACAAGTTTCCAGATGTTGAGAATATGGTATTCAATGCCGCCTCAGTTCGATTATAAGAAACAAAGAGCAAGGCGTTCAGCGCACCATAGCCGAGAATTGGTGCTGCAGTTCCGGTCACTAGGGAGGCGTAAGATCCGAGGTACCGCGTGCTGAAAGATGCACTCTGATTGACGGCTGAAGCCGCTGCTGTTGTTCCTGTAGGGATCGAACAAACAAGCGGGTTCGTCACTGGACTGGTATGTTGTGCTTGAAGTCGAACTTTGATCACATCAAGAGGATTTCCGATGATTATTCCAACAGCACCACTTAGATAGCCAGCCCAGAAATCAGCCGACATTATCCGACAATTTTTGTAGACTCTATAGGGGAGAGAAGATGATCAGTATTCCTTGACACTTTGCGCTGAGCCACAGTGATAGTGCTCAAGACGCCGAGGTATACGAGGCCCCAGGCCAAGCCGAGCCGTGCGAAAGGAGCGCGATTCGCAGTAGCCTGTACATTAATTCGACGAAACCGCGTAAGATATTGCCAATGCGCAAAATGTCCAGCAACAGTTGCAGTCAAAATTCCAGTGCGATGTCGAGCAATTGCTACTTGAAGAGGGGTCGGTCCAGAGGATTGATGGTCGGCAAAAGGATCTCCACCGGCCGATCGGCTTTGATCGGAGTTGGAGAGATTGACGCTTCAAGGCATGTGTTAGTGATCCAGGGTCCTTCAGAGCCGCATAGATACTGAGAAAGCAGATGATTAGTGGTGACCTACCCTGACGACGTTGCAGCAAATGGGCTTTCAGTTATCATCTTTGGCTGTGTTTTGACCGAGTGAGTTGTCTGTATGAAGGGAAAAGGAGAAAAGGAGAAAAGGAGAAGATATATTCCTTGTCAATCGTTCCGGTCCCATCATGAACCGAACGACAAACTTGATTCATTCGGTGGTTTCGGGGATGGCTAGAGGTAAAGCTAGTGGCGGTTCACGTGATAGCGTGTTTCTGCCTGCTGTCGCGTCGAGTCACTGACATCGCGCTTGCCTACTTACCCTCCATTGCTTCTCGCTGGGGTGGCAAGAAGTCTTTCATACTTGGAAACAATCGCTCGATAAGTCTTTGAAACGACAAGATATTCAAGATGGGAGCAGCGTGAGTAATAGGACACTCTGGCGCGTTGTTGCAAGCTCTAATACTCAATTTAGGTCCCCTCTCGTCGCGACGCCACTTGCTGGCAAGGACAAAACTCTGGGCAAGCGAATGCCAACGCCCTCTTCAATTGACCGTCTTCACAAACCATTCAAATGCCCTGGCGTCGCTGGAAGAAGTCCGGCTGTTGACCGACCGTCCCGCAAGCGAAGAAAAGTTGATTATGGTGGCGCCGACGGTGAAGCAGATAATGATAAACCATACTCCAACGACGACAGGCTTGCGCTTGCCACTCGAGATATTAACCGTTTCCCCGTCTTCCAGGCCAAAGATAAAGGTCTTGTTTTCCGCAAGGCCTTTTCCGTACCATTGAAGAACAAGGACAGCGCTGCATACAATCCCAATCGTGCCCCTCCTACATTGGGTCTGCGGCAAGGCGCAGTCTTCATTGCGAAGCCTCTACATGACCCTAGTGGCGAATTCGCAATTGTTCTTCATGACCCGACTATCGACGACAAACCAAAAGATGTCCCCAAGGCAATTGAGCCCGCCAAGACAGAGGCTGCTGACGGGAAACTTGACGCTCCACTCGTACACAAGAGTCTTGCTGAGATTCTCGGAATCAAGAAAAAGGTGGACGGCGAACACCCTCGCGTTCCAGTCGTAATTGACCCGAAGCTGGCCAAGATCCTTCGTCCCCATCAGGTCGAAGGTGTCAAATTTATGTATCGATGTGTTACTGGCTTGATTGATGAGAAGGCCAATGGCTGTATTATGGCCGACGAAATGGGTCTGGGAAAGACTCTTCAGTGCATCTCTCTGATGTGGACACTACTCAAACAATCCCCAGATGCTGGAAAGCCGACAATACAGAAAGCGATCGTCGTCTGTCCAGCCAGTCTGGTCAAGAATTGGGCCAACGAGTTGGTGAAGTGGCTTGGTCCTAATGCCATTAACCCATTCGCCATCGATGGAAAGGCGTCTAAAGAAGAACTGACCCGTCAGCTTCGACAGTGGGCGATTGCTAGCGGACGGGCCGTCACCAGGCCAGTCATCATTGTTTCCTACGAAACTCTACGATTGAACGTAGAGGAGCTGAAGCACACAAAGATTGGCCTGCTTTTCTGTGATGAGGGACATCGTCTCAAGAATAGCGACAGCAATACCTTCAACGCTCTCAACAGTCTCAATGTTTCTCGGCGTGTTATTCTCACAGGCACACCTATTCAGAATGATCTCACGGAGTATTTCTCGCTCACAAGTTTTGCAAATCCCGATCTGCTAGGCACACGACTGGAGTTTCGCAAACGCTACGAGATCCCAATTCTCCGTGGCCGAGATGCTGATGCGTCAGAGGAAGATCGAAAGAAGGGCGATGAGTGCACTGCGGCATTGCTCAATGTTGTCAACAAGTTCCTGATCCGTCGTACAAACGACATCCTTTCCAAGTACTTGCCTGTCAAGTACGAGCATGTTGTTTTCTGTAACCTTGCACCCTTCCAGTTTGACCTCTACAACTACTTCATCAAGAGTCCCGACATTCAGGCTCTCCTGAGAGGCAAGGGAAGTCAACCTTTGAAAGCCATCAATATTCTTAAGAAGCTCTGTAATCATCCTGATCTTTTGAACATGGCGGATGATCTGCCGGGCTCAGAGCAGTGCTTCCCAGACGACTATGTACCTAAGGAATCCCGTGGTCGAGATCGCGAGATCAAATCATGGTATTCAGGCAAAATGGCAGTGTTGGATCGTATGCTGGCTCGCATCCGCCAGGATACAAACGACAAGATTGTGTTGATTAGCAACTATACTTCGACACTGGATCTTTTTGAACGAATGTGCCGCTCTCGTCAGTATGGATGTTTGCGACTCGACGGAACCATGAACGTCAACAAGCGTCAGAAGCTTGTCGATCGGTTCAACGACCCTGAAGGTGACGAATTCGTCTTTCTACTGAGCAGCAAGGCTGGTGGATGTGGTATCAACCTGATCGGCGCGAACCGCCTGGTGCTATTCGACCCCGATTGGAACCCGGCTGCTGATCAACAGGCGCTTGCTCGAGTGTGGCGCGATGGACAAAAGAAAGACTGTTTCGTGTACCGCTTCATTGCAACGGGCACTATCGAGGAGAAGATCTTCCAGCGCCAGTCTCACAAACAGAGTTTATCTTCTTGCGTTGTGGACTCGGCGGAAGATGTTGAACGGCATTTCTCGCTCGACAGTCTCCGTGAGCTTTTCCAGTACCGGCCAGATACCAAGAGCGACACTCATGAGACGTTTAAGTGCAAGCGTTGTAAGCCTGATGGCAAGCAGTATATCAAGGCGCCGGCCATGCTGTATGGTGATACCAGCACATGGAATCATTTTGTCAACGAGGGACTGAAGCCAATTCAGGACTTGCTCTTGAGGCAAGAATGTGGAGAGTCCGAGGTTTCTGCTGTGTTCCAGTACATTTCACACTAGGTTATCAGCTGTGTGTCTTTAATGATTCATGTTCACGAGGCATTCAGGGCGTTATTGTGGATTAGCGATATTGGAAGGTCATGATCTGTTTTATGGAGTTTCATCCCAGACCTGTTTAGGTACACAGGCTCCACTGCAGAGTGATATTAGATTTCAAAACACTGATAGAATATAAAATACTACAAGTCACCCAGAGCGCACTTGAGTTTTGTACTAATTTGCTCGATACATTGCGTCGTGAGATTGATCAATCATACCACAAGTTCGCGACTTATCGCCCTATTGTACCAGGAGCTGCATTCACCTCGAGTTATTCTATTCGATTAACTGGGAGAACTGGCAAACCTATCTATATGCTTCGTGTTACTCTGTATCATGGCTTCTAGTTATCCTGTTGAAGTCATGAGAGGTGGACACAGTGCTCATGACACATACTATTTCTTCGCACTGTCAAGAATTTGCTAGCCAAAGTTTCGTCTTTCTGGCCAAGGTGAACGTGAACCTTTTGAGAGTCACAAACCCAACAGTCAACATTGCTAGGACTACTTCAATCAAATCAAATAAATCCAGGTTCTCTCTATCAAACACATCAACATGTCTTCCAAGCCTGCCAACCAGTCCTCTCCGGAGTTTACCTCATACTACCTTCAACGCGCAACACAAGAGCTCTCAGAGGACCTTGACAAAGTTCGCAACGCAGAGGACTTCAAGGCCGATTCCATCCCTTTCCTTGTTCACGCTCTGCAACAGGGTGCGGGTCTCTTCTCTCCTGAGGACCAGAAGAGAGTGGTCGCTGCACCAAAGACCAAGGACGGGGATGCTTGAGCAGATTGTATATACGCAGTCCAGATTATTTCAGTCTACTACATGGACACACGACAGCATTTCAGCTCCGCGCCTTTGCAATAAGTGGGCTCATGAGAGCCATTCTCCGCCACTTCTTACGAGACAAGGACATGTCAAATCACAAGGATGGCATTTTTCTTTGCGGACAGGAAACTATTTTATTGGCACCAAGAACGCTTGACACTGCACTCAAATGCGCCACAGCATGTTGTCAGCCCAGTGAAAAGGGGGAAAGTCAGATTCAGGAATTAGGTCATTTAGCAGCCGTTATTGCATAAGGGTATCTCAAAGCAGAGTCTACACTACATCAAACGCGCAATACAATCAATCTATATATACGCCTGTCTTCCACTCGGGCCGAATCACGGCAATATGTCTTTCCTTCATCAGTATGTGTATATGTACGGTCTAACTCGAATTACGGCGTCGCTCGAGTCGGACAGCCCATCCCTTGATGGCGAGGACGATAACGACCCAAGCCATCAGGAGGGCGACCAGACCCATGGTGACAGTGTACATGAACATGGCATCGAGTTTGTAGTGGATCATTCCGTCGACAGTATCAGTGCTCTACTTCAAGTTAGCGTTTTGAACCTTTTTCCAGGGGCCCTCGACATACACTAGCCATGAAGATGATACCTCCAGCGATCAATCCGAAAGCAGCCAAAAGTTCCGTAGGGGGTCGTGATGGGAGAATGGACTTGGGTGGCTTCAGGTACATTATGAGGTATGTCAAACCTCGAGCAAGGGAAGCCCCTAGAAGGAGGTCACCCCATTGCTTATGAACCATGCTGGACATCATGGTATGCTGTGTGTGGGAGCTCATCATGAGTCCAAGAAGCATGATGACCAAAGCTGGTACGGGGTTGAGCGAGAACTCGTATGTATCGGGAGCTTCGGGTTCGTTCGCTTCTTCGACCGTGTAAGGGCTCTTGGGTTGAACTTCGTCCACTGTTGTGTTGAGAAGATGGCGAATACGTATCGACTCGATGAGCATACCACACTAAAGAAACAAGTCAGCTTTTGCTCTGGGAAAATCGACTGGGGCAGATCGAGGAACTTACCAAGCCTCCTCCAATGAACAAAACTGTGATGGAGATGTGCTCCATGTCCTGGGCGGTCCAGTCTCCTCCCCAACCACCGAGGTGCTCCATGAAGATATTGGTAGCGCCATAGAAGAAGATCAAGAAGCTCTCGACAAACTCAGCAGAAGGACGCCACTTCTGGGAGTCCTTCCTTGGTCGAACATTCCATGCCCAGCCAAGCTCTCCGAAGCTGCCAGTCCAGCGGCCGAGGGTGAAGATACCTAGCCAGAAGAAAACACCGCCCTTGATCCAATGCGCCAATCCATTGAAGATTCCGCCTCCCTCCTGGAAGATTTGTCAGTCAAGCATCGCAACCAAGATATCTGCTAGCAACTTACAAAGAAACGACCAAAGGTGACAACACCAGTCGCAAGCGCAATGAAGCCGAAGGGAAGGATAATGCGATCCACTATGCAACGGCCCAGGTTGAGATACTTCCATACTCGCGAAGCAGCGATCTTGGAGGCGTGGCGAGCAAAGGTTCCCTGAGGTTCAGGAGAGGACAGTGACAATTCCTCCAGGTCGCCATCATCGTCCTCGTACTCCTTCCTGGGGTTGTTGACAGGCGACTCCATGCCATTGAGCGTGGATGCCGAGTCGCTTCGAAGCGAGGGTGTGTTTGGTTCGGTTCCTCGTCCGCTGTCGTTGGACATTCGGTAGGGGCTGTCATTGTGGTAGCCATTGTGCGAAGAGTAGTCGGCCTCTCGTGTCGCGACAGGTAGAAAAGCATGTCTCTCGTTACTCAGCGTCTTTCCTTTGCCCCTTAGAGCTCCCGCGACACAGCCCACAGCACTTACAAGGACCTGGGCGCAAACGACCCAGGTCACAATCCAGCCAATCTTGTGGTGCGCATTGTTTGGATACAAGTCTGGGGTCTGCGCGTTATATATCACGCCGATCAGGACTCCGAGGGCATTTGTAGCTAGGAAAACAAATTGCGCCGGTAGTGTAAAGCGAGAGTTTGCCAGTGAGAACATGACGGCTGGAGTTGGTGGTGTTAGTCGGCGCACAAAGCTCAACACGATGAAAACTTACCAATTGGTAGAATAAATACCCAAGAAAGAACCATTAATGCGATATGTGTGTATATAACTCCAGTATGTTCAGTATGCGCAAAGTATGTATCGGGATAGTCGTCGCCATTGGGCGGTTGTGTCGTTGTGTTGCTGCCATGCATTCCCATGTCCATGTCCATGTCCATACTTTCACCACCACCATGCGCAATTACCACAGGTAGAAGCGCCGAGAGCAATACGCAAGATGCGCGCGATATCATTTTTGTATAAGTCATATTGGCAACGTCCGTCCAGAAAGATTTGTCCGCAGAATGAAACAATAGATGCAACGAAACAAGACAAGACAAGACAATGCAACTTGACGAGAAGAGATCGCAAGCAGTAATTATACTTATTTGCAGCCAGAAAGACACAAGTAGGAGGACATGTATAATCATGCGATCAAGTTGGACGTCAAAACGAAGAGCGTTTCAAGAAATCATGACATGGCATTGTTTTAAAACAAACCCAAGATCTTGCTTGTATTGTTACTATCGGGCCCGAGCGGCCGAAAACAGGTCATAAGCTGAGGCATTGGAATCTCTTGGTCAGTCGGAGACAAAGCGACGAGAGCCAAGAGAGGATACGCAGCAGTTGACCATCCGAAGCTTCCGAATTGCTTCATCATGGGAAGTTGTACCTTTACCTCTGAATAGGAACAAGAGGGAAAAAAAGATAGATGCGGTAAGGTAAGCATTTGGATGGATAGTGGGGGATCCTCAAAATGGGGCCGGCCGGTGGGGGGTTGCATCTACAGCTACAGGTTACAGTACACCCACCACCCGACAGTACCTACCTTAAGGTACTTAGGTAGGTGTCTGTTATATCGTAGAGGTCACTGTACATTACATGCACTTCCTAGATCATCAGGTCAGGCCCTGTTAAACGTGGTCCGCGGGGCCCATGTGCTGTGCTGTGCTGTACTGTACTTACCTTGAGGATCTGTTGGTTCCGAATACCTAGGTAGTTACGGATCGATCGGCACGCAAACTTTAGAAAAAGCATCTTCTCGAAGAACGTCAAGGCATTTCGGCGGAGATCAAGTGGATATCATAGGCCATGCATGCATGCATTGATGGATGAGTCCTCCTCTTCCATTCCTATTCACACCGAGTATAGAGATCTTGGTCACTGGTCACAAGAACTTGTGCGTGCGTGTGTGTGTGTGCTGTAATGCAGGCATCGCAACCCTTCACCACGTTTGGTAATAGTACCACGACTCGGATCCGATAAACGGGCAGTCATCCACTCACTCACTCACTGGCTTACAAGTGAATTACGAATATTCAGTCATAAGCTCTACACGTACTAGCTGTGGCTTCTCATCCATTATTACCTAGGCACTCCAAACTGACTTGTTTAGGACTTCCTTCATCGCCGATATCAAACAAGAGCACGGACTGATATCGACCAAAATGCCGAAATCCACATGAAAGCTTTCATCTTTACAGGCATTATCATGCATCATGGGGAGCTTTAATGCCGGCAGCTTTGGCGCTAGTTACCTCATCCCGCTGTAAAGTAAAGCTACGGCGTCATTCATTGGATACAGCGGGCTTCAACCTCTTTGATGTGTTCCTTAGGGATAATCCCGGTCCAGCATCTCCACACAACTTCAACCCAACTACGCCGACAATTCCGCACACTTTCTCCTCAGCTCTTGACTTGCAAAGTTTTTATGTCTGTGCAGTGTAAACGATAAGGCTGGATATGACGTCTATTGTCGTCAAATATTCGGTTAGGGCTGACAAAGAAGTGTACTACATACAAACACAACGACAGCGTACTACGCTTTATACGCCTTACTACATGTGCGTGCGTGTGTGTGTTTAACTTACATGCACTTGATAGTTAGTCTGTGCTAGCCGAACGGGAACTTTGCACGGAAACTTGCCTCATGGACATCGATGACTACGGATGATTCATACCGAAGTGTCTTGGCAATCACGGATCTCTGATCAAGATCAAGAAATGTAACTGTAACTGTAACTGTAGGTCTGAGCACCAAGACTACCTGCCTGACGGTATTTGCAGGCTTTATTTATCTCCGTCTCCGTGAGCCCGATGATGCCGGTCAAGTAGAAAAACAGACAGATAGACGCATTCCATTAAACAGAGTCACAACCCACCAACCTTGAGCTATCAAAATGGTCACAAGGTATCACATAACCATGCCCATGAGCAAGGAGAGGCCTGAAGCCGGGCGTAAAATACAAGGGTCACGAGAAGGAATATCTGCTCAAGAGTACCGCCATGATATCAGATTACCTTACCCTACATGTCCCCCTCCGCTGACAAATTGCTTCGTTTTACAACACACAGCTCGGTTGAAGGAAGAGGTGCGTAAGCAGAAGACTTTTCTATTCCAATCTAGGACAGAATTATCGGATCGCTCACGATGTGCTGGCTCACCGCCAAGAATGGTAACTCGTGGTCAACTTGTCCCCGTTTCTCAGGTATACGCATGTCTGTACGTATACTACCTATACGCCAGAATTTACACCCGAACACTCCGCAGTTTGAGCAGTGAGGCTGTAAGGTCAACGATCAATCATATATCATCGAGCTCTTGCTTTTTACGGTCTGTCGTATGATATTCGGACAAAATTGGACCGTTTGTGACTGCATGAAACGTACCTCTAAACGACGGGTTTAATGTTGCAGTCTCAATTAGCTCTTGTACTGTACTTACATGGGGGAGCTTGGGATCTGATGTGACGACATTGCATTGCGTTGCATTGCAGCCAGTCTCCGTAATCGGCCGAACTGAAACTGCATGTACAGTAGCATTTACAGTATCAAGAGAATTGATCTGCTTACACTTCAGCATCAGCAGCAATGTCAGTTGTTGAGAACATGGTCAATACCGTGGGTTTGTTTGATAGATTGGCTGCGTTAGTGGACAGGGGTGTATTCCCAAAACCAGAACCCCAGTCAAGTCAGTAAGTCCCCATCCTTAAGGTCCATATCACACATCAAGACTTGGATAATGGGAATGATGAGAATGATCCGACGCTGCCGAAGGCCCTGCTTCATTCATCTCGCTACTTGGTACTCAGTTTACCATACAAAGTTGCTACAAAACTCAGCTCTTGGCATGCCCAAATCATGCCACAAACCCAACCTAGTCCAGTCCAGTCCATGTTGTTTAAAAGTCCGTATTCCCGAGCAAACACGGCTGTTGCCTCACAATGGCCTTTCGGGTAATGAATGATGAATAACTACCAACTTTGTCACGGCGATTCGGAGATACACCACTGACTCACTATGGCCTATCCACTATCCACTATCCACCGACTGTAGCCCGAACTCATAGAGAAGCCCGCCCATCTACCAGCAGCTTCCATTCGTCACCATCATGAGCTACGCGACCTTCGCTCTCCAGCTTTCCCAGTATCTGCAAAACACCGCCACGAGCTGCTGGGTGCAGATTCTGGGGCACATCTTTGTAAATCACCTCGACCAGATCTGTCGCTGTCCACGCCGACCACAATGCAGATTCTTGAGTTTCCACTTGGCCAGGTCCTGTTTTCAACGTCTGAATGACCTGATCTTCTCGTTGTTTTCGATGTGCGATGTACTCGGCAATCTTTGCTGGTCCATTCTCAATCACCGGTCCATGTCCAGGGTATGCTCGGCCTTTGAACAGAGGTTTCATTTCTTCTAGGCTTCGTAGATATGTGGCCATGTCCTCAAATACCGCAGTCCCTTGACCGAGGACGTTATCGGCTGTGAACATTGCGTCTTCTTCCTCAAGAACGAATACCACATGATCCTTTGTATGTCCTGGCGTATACGCTGCTGTCAATGTAGCGCCGTCGACTTGGAAGCGCTGTCCGTGCTTGATTTCATGTTGTGCTTCCTCCGGAGTGTGCTTGAAGATCCTCGTCTGTGGTGAGATGCTCAAGAGGTCTTTGATACCACCTGTATGATCATGATGCCAATGCGTGATGAGCGCGGTATCTATAGTCGCATTCTCCTGCTGTAGAGTCTCGCGGATAGATGAGATCCAAGCGTTACGGCCCTCGCCAGTGTCAATGAGAAGCCGGCGACGACCTGTACCGAGAAGATATGTGTTTGTGCCTTGGAGAGTGAATTTGCCTGGATTGCCGCCCAGAATGCGGATGACTGTAGGACTGAGACGCTCTACAGCTGGCAGAGCAATGAGTTGAGTTGCCATGGTGCTCCAGTTGTTGGTAATATCCAAGGTGGAGGAACGGAGACCCGTATGTATGGGCGAAACTATCGGTGCTGATCAATCGGGAGGGGTCCGGAGCCGGGATGCCGCAAAGTCGGGCCGGGAGTTCGGTAGCCAGTGGAGACTGTGAGCCCCGTTGCTAGTCATATAAGCTCAAAGTTCAAAGATGTTTGTGTAGGTCAAGGACGAAAGATGAGAGAAATAGGAACAAGATATTGATCTACAAGAGATAGAGAGGGAGCTGACTGTCGTCATCAGGCAATCTAAACTGCTTATTCAATAGAGAATGAGTAGACCTCGGCACGAACGGTACTCCTCTTCTAAGTGCATATTGACGTGACAGAGACAGATATGTACAATAATATCACTTTGCACATCATGAATACTAGCTATGGCCTTGTTTGATACTACATATCAGATGCTATAATGGAGTTTTCAGATATAGTAAAAATTATTCTCAAGTGACTATCAACTACAACATTATCAGCTAATGTGCCTGTTAGACGCGTGCCGTGGTCGCGGTTAATATGAGGTTCAGCTAGTGAGACTAGTGCCAAGCTAGGTAAGGTTGGTACCTAGGTAGGTTATCTTATCGCCCTGCATGACATGGGTATAATTTTCTTGAGCGCCTCCATGACTTGATAATGTAGCCACCCGCCAATCTTACACCAAAAGGTACCTGGCACACTAAGTTTTAGGGAGCCTGCACCCGTTGTAATCTCTCCTAATTACCTTACCTTACAGTGAGTGATAGTGGCTTTCAATACCACTCCTGCACTTCTATTTCCATCCGGGCAGCCCATGCATGCATTGGATGCATGCAGTTACTTAATCTATTCTATTAATTCAAGGAACAATCAATAGGCGCAACAACAGAGTTTGATCTTTTTTCACCTCTATTGTTTAATTCTTTAGCGGCCACCTCTCGATGCTCATTCGCCTCTTACAGTTCATCAATCTTTGATATTTGAGGTTGGCCACCACCAATTGTCCGACGTTCGGCTTGCGGTTTGTTGGCTGCACATTCATGCAACTCTGTGCCTCGCGTGCATCCTTCAGCCTTGTACACCATCGCATCACCCACCAGGCAAAGGAACGAATAAATAAACAAACGAGCGACCAAGCGAACGCACAACGAGCCGATCAAGAATAAAAGAATAACCAAACCTGTCTTTATACTTGGGGTTTCGAGTGTACCTACCGTACAGTAACTCTCGGCCGCATCCGCTTGATCACGAATCGAGCTCCCTTTTACCAGCCGCATCAACAAGCTTCATTCGTCTACCACGAGCGTCAATTGCAGCAGCACAACTCTAGCCGCAAAGGCTTGATTCCTCACAATGTCTGGGCGACCGACAACCCCGGCCTCACCTAAAAACATCAAGGTGAAATCTCCGGTTCCCGGATCACCAATGTTCGGCTGTGGTAAGGCCACCCAATGCTCTGTCTCTCTGTATCGTGGTCTAATTGTCCCTAGAGCATGTACAACTCCTTCTCAGCAAGAACCAAGAGGTCATGAACAGCTCGATCACGCACTACAAGTTAATCCTCCGCAACATCTTCGATGCGACACCCATCGTCCCCCAAACCTCAACACAAGAGGGCCGACCCGTTACAACCCTTACCTCGAACTACCTCTGCCTACAATGTCCCATGACCGTGTCCGAGGAAGATCGATTGAAACATGGGACCAAGAAACAGCACCGCTTCTGTTAGTAGTCTTGTGCTGCTGCTTTCTGCCGCCTGCTTTGCTAACCCTGGCGCAGATGTTGACTCTCGGAGTGGTTGCCTGTACTGTCAGATGTGCGACGATTTTGTCTGGGACCCAACTCTCGAGGAGCTTCGAGTGAGAAAGATAGGGACTGGCTCCTTTTCTGGTAAGCGATTGTGCGCGGATATGCATCAAGTCAAGGCTCGTCCATACGCGATACATAATGAGAACGAATGGCTGTATCTTTGGCTGCTGCGTCGCTCGTGGATAGTTTTCTGTCGCCTGAAATTAACTGTTGACCAGGTCGCAAGAGAAAACACAATGAGCTCTTCTCAGACTCCATGAAGGATGACCCTCGATATATTACTAACAATACTACAACCGCCTCCTGTCGTGCAAACGGCCTGCGCGGCATCTACAACGCCGGTGCGACCTGCTATCAGAACGTTGTTCTCCAAAGCTTCTTGCACAACCCATTACTCAGAAACTTTTACCTAAGCGATGGTCACCAGAGCAATGATTGCCAGGTCCCTCACTGCCTGAGCTGTGCAATGGACGACATGTTCCAAGATTTTTACGCCCTAGAGAACACTAACGGTTATACTGCTGCCAATATCTTGTCAGGTTTCTGGATCTCTGAGAAGAAGGCATTCGAGAATCTTGTTACCACCAAAGAACAAGATGCTCATGAGTTCTTCCAGTTCTTAGCTGAGGAGCTTCATGAACGAAATGGCGATGGCAAAAAGCCGGAGATCGGCAGCGAACACAGCTGCAACTGTATCATGCATCAGACATTCTACGGCAAGATGCAGACTACGACGACATGTCAGAATTGCTCAGGCCAGAGCAATTCCATTCAGTCGTTCCTAGATCTGAGTCTAGGTCTCGAAAATGTCGTCCAGAAGAAGAGCAAGAGGACTGGTCAGAAGAAGCCTTCTCTAACCTTGCAGGATTGCTTAGACGAAGAGTATATCAAGTATGACAAGTGCGAGTATCGGTGCAACAACTGCAACGGAACTCAACAAGCCAAACGACATACCAGCATTAAGCGGCTGCCAAACGTTCTGTCGATACAGCTTAAGGTGAGTGTAGTCGGTGGCTCGTGAGTTTTGGTGTTGGTCCGCCAAGTTAACTATTTTCTTCACAGCGCTTCGAGTACAGACATGGCCGCCACGATCGTGCGGCGTCAAAGGTCGACAATGAGGTCAAATTCCCTCTTCAACTTAATATGCTCCCATACACCAATCGCATTCGCAACCACGAGAGTCGTGAGAGCCTTGAGCTGGAGCGATCATGCACCTATGACCTTCTTAGTGTTGTGGTTCATGTGGGTGAGATCGACACTGGCCATTATACATCATACTGTCGGGTCGGCGACCAGGTAAATCTCATTCTTTATGACACTGTATCATAGCTGACATGCCTTTTCAGTGGTTCAAGTTTAATGATCACAAAGTCGAGTTGGCGAGCTTATCTGACGTCCTTGGTGCGCAGGCCTATCTCCTTTTCTACATCATTCGCTCGCTAGCCTAGGCAATCGAAGGTTTAGATGAGGAGAGCCAGAATGGCGTTAATGATCATGATCAAATAAGTCGACTGGATCCATATATCAGCTGCAAGTTAAGCGCAGTATGGAGCATTGCTCGGCGCATGTATGTAGTTTAGTAATACCATGGCACTCTACTGAATAGGGCGGTCCATGGTCTTCCTTCAGATGTATCTCTTTCTCTAACTGTGATGAACTTCACTGGGTTTGGCATATCCCCAGATATTCCACAAGTCAGTCATTGTAACTTGAGTCATGCTTCCCGGTCTTGTGTATTCTTCCAAGACCTGAACTCGAGACGGCTCCAGTAGCGGGTGTCATCTCTCAACGCCTCGCATCTCCCGTTCAACTTCTCTAATCTGATTGATCAGATCGCCAGTCCCAGGTTGAACTCTCAAAATTGGCGTAACAGTAATAGTGGTTACTTAAACCCGCGTGAGCAGGCTCGAATGTTGTCGCATAGACTCCAAGAGAACGGTAAAGCTTGTCGACAATGGTAGCCATTCGTTCTCCCGTGCAGACAATCACACGAGGCGACTTTGGCTTGACGAGCCAGCGGCCTGTTAGGGCAACTAGTGGGCGACATGTTAGTAGCGGAATTGGAGGGTGTAGATCGTGATACGGGATGGGGTAATATCCTCCGGAAAGTGGCCAGGACGATCGTGAGCATTACTTACACTTTGTCTGGCAGTCATTACTGAAGAATGGAGGGTCGATGATAACACTATCCAAGCTGCCCTTCAGATGAGCTGAAACAATAATATCAGCATATGCCAAAAGCAGTTTCCAACTAGCAAAGCGGTCATACCTGGAAGTTGGAGAGGTCGCTGGAAGTCATAGAAGACGAACTCGGGAAAGACGCCGAAACGGTGGTCATGTTCAAACAAGACCAGCTTAGGTCGGTCTTCAATAGGCCAGAATCTCTGTGTCCCAGTCAGTTCCTAGGTTCTACAAATCAAGCCTAGGCATGGCAGAAGTCAGGGTTGACCTTACAAGACGGTTCTTAAGCGCAATGAACACACTCGGTGTCGAGACTACACCAATAGTCGAGCTTGACGATGCGCCATCGAGGAGCTGATCGGCCAGAGCAAAGGCTGTTTCGTCGAGGAACTAGATCATCAGGCCCATGTTAGTGTGCATTTCTTTCCGCGATGTCAATATCATGAAGTTGTTGTAGTGCCAAGACCAGCCCAGTACGTAATAGATACCCCAACTTCAGACAGGCAAAGGCACAGACAAGACTCTATCCCAGAAGCCGATCGCGATGCCATCTATCTCCACCGCCAGAGCCAAAAGGCGCAAGACAACTGGACGAGAAGACGTTGTTTGTGCATGTCGTCTTACGTACCCAAAACTGCGATTCGTTCCAATCCTCCGTAAAGGCCGCCATGCTCAGCGGTTGATCGTCCGCATCCTCCGCTACAGGGTCCTCGTCCTCCGGTTCGACGATGCCGAGTCCGGCTCCAGCTCTCGGAGCGGCGCCGGTCCTCAGCTTCTCAAATGTCTTTTCATGGGCGTCCTTTTCGGCGTGGAACTCGGCCAGCGCGGCCAAGGCATGACTCGAGAGGCTTCTAGAGAGACCGGACCAGCCAAAGTCAGTAAACTGGGTCCTGTAACTTGGGGTGACATGGATGTCTTGTAGTTTATCTCTTACATGGACTCTTCATCATCAAAAGACATCGGAATGCTGTCGTCAAAACGTATCTTTTCGGGTTTGATATGCGGTCGCTTCAATACGATGCGATGCGATAGAAGGTTTTGTGTGAGGGTTTTGGCGGGGTCCCCTTTACGTACTGCCTGTCATTGCTTCCTCGGCGGTCTAGACTCTCGCTATCAAAGAGCTGCATGCGATATGCGATGATGGATAGCTAGCTACAGGGTAGCCACGTTTGGACTGATTCTCTCAATCTTCATATCCCTTAGATAACGAGGGAGCACCACCTTTGTACTAACAGGGGGTCAGACTAATAAAAATGTAATATATTAAAGTACTTAGCTGCCACCTAATTTTATATATAATAGAAGTATTAATAATATAGAGAGTTATAAATCGATATATTATACTATTTATAGCCCTATCTAGTTATCAGGGCATGACCCTGATTAAGGCTATTTGCAGCTGCCTCTCTAAGAGGTCATTTTTGGTGTTTATTGCCCTTTTAAATGCCTCAGCAGGCAGTGCAAGAGCCTCATTTTTAGCGATTGATATGTTTATGCTGTGCAATTAGTATAAAAATATCTCCTAACTAAAGGAAAGTCTCTTCTCTTATTACAGGGCTATAATGATAAAAAAGGCTGCTGATAACTTCCTCCCTTTAACAGGTCTAAGGGTTATAATGTGCCTATTTAACCAGGGCTTTTAACTGTATGATATAGCTGTTAATTAAGGCTATTTCTAAGAGGAAAGACTATATAATAGCCCTCTAGCTGCCCTTATAAATGTAATAATTATAGTAATAATAGCTTCTAAATTAGTTACCTAGGTTAATAGCTTCTATTTCCTTATTATATTCTGCACTAACTAAGAAGATTTAAAGGTTAAAGATACTATTATTGCTAAATTGCTTCTTTATTACCTAGGCTTATATATGTATTATTATAGGCTGCTTCTTTATATATTATTTAATCTTAGTGCTAGAGAAAATAGAAGTTATAAATAGCATAAAGGCATTATCCTTTTAAGTAATTTAATTAACCTAAAGGAAGGAAAATATAAATTAATAGGGGTAAATAAGTAAGAAGCTATATTTTAAGAATTTTACTTTATTATCCTTTATTAGAATAGCCTTATAGGCGCCTTAAGCCTATTTTAGCTTACTTCTATTATTAGCTTTTTTAAACTCTATAAGATCTTTATAGATACTGCTATTTATATAAGCTATATTTATAGTACTAATACCTTAATTTTAAAGAATATAATATAAGGAAGGTAATAAGAAGAGGTTATCTATAAAGATATAATCTAAGTGTTAATTAGCTGTATTTACTCTTAATTTATGTTTCTTATACTGCACTGCATTGCCTTACAACCTGATCTAATCTATTACTAACCTGCTAAGCTAGCTTTAATCTACTAATATTTATAGTTTTTCCCTTAATACTAAAACTTTTATTTTTTAATTTGCCTTTTTTCTTCTTTTTTCCTTTTTCCTTTCTTTCTTTTATACTATAATAGCCCTTAATTCTTATAATATAATATTTATACTATTAATTTAACTACTATAACTATGCATTTTAACTCTATAAACTACTCCTAGTATAGACTATTACTACTAGCTAATGTAATTCTAGTAAAGAAGGCCTATTACTTAATTAATAGGTCTTAACCCTTTTCTAGCTAATTAGTAAGGTTATCTAAGGCCTATATCTAACTTATAATATATATAAAGATAAATACATTTTATATATTAAAAAGCCTTACTTTATAATTAAAGATTATAAGATTAACTTACTACTTTAATAGTAATTTATTAATATATAATAAGTCTTTACTTATAATTTTCTAAATATAAAGGAAAGTATATAAGTTTAAGATATAATTAAAATTAAAACTCGTAGATTGAGGCTACTTGTTCAGTTGGATCGTAAGGTTCAAGGCAGCAGCTGTATGACCTCGAGACTTGATTTTAAGGTTATTGTGTTTTTTGGCGTAGTGTATGACGCCTTGTATTGTGATATGCTGAAAATAAGCATTATATTGTGTTATCTCATTGTATGAGACCTTATTGGCTATACCTTGCGTATTGCTGCAGAGACATTTTGACTTTTTAATTAAAATTAAAATTATTAATATTAATTAAAGGATTAGTTATATAATAATTAGCTACTATACCTAGGGGATTATAGCTAAGTTAGCTATTATTAATGCTAATTATATAGCGCTATATTTTATAATAAATTTTAGGATTTTTAGCCTATTTTAAGATAATCTATTTAAGTTAAAGCCTTAGTAATAATTACCTTAACTAGGTAATAATAAAGAAAGCATTTAGCCTTAGTAGGCTAGAGGAAATATCTTTTTTATATTTATAGATTAAGACTACTTATTTAATTAAATTATAAGGTTAAAGGCAGTAGTACTATATAATCTTAAGACTTAATTTTAAAGTTATTATATTTTTTAGTATAGTATATAATATCTTATATTATAATATGCTAAAAATAAGCATTATATTATATTATCTTATTATATAAGACCCTATTAGCTATACCTTGCGTATTGCTGCAAAGACATTTTAACTTTTTAATAAAGATATAATAACTAGCACTTAGTAAGAGATTTACTAAAACAATAACTACACTTTAGGTCAGGTTTAATGATTTTCCTTATAGCTTGTAAGGCAGCTATCTTATAATATTTCTAGCAGCAGGCCTAAAGGTTATATAAGGTATATAAAAAAGCTACTATAAAAAATAGCCTTCTTAGGCTATAGCCTACACCTTAAAGCCTGTTAGGGTTAGCTTATTCTTTATTATAACTTTTATTTTTAAATTTCCTATATATTTAATTATATACTTATTAATAGTAACTTAAAGGCTAGGCTTTTATAGGGAAATAGCTTATTATTAGAGGAAGGTTAAGTACTTATTATATTTCTAAAAGTTAAGGAAATTATAACTTTCAGTCTAGTTAAGTGCAGCTTTATTAGAAATCTATATATATTACTAAAGCTAAAAAAATCAATCTTAGGTTATAAGGAGGGAAATCAGGTAACTAAGAAGGAATTTAAATTTTATATTTACTACCTAGTAGTTATTAAGATTAGCTTCTTTATATAGGCTAATATATATAATAATACTAATTAAAAGGTAGACTTTAGGAAGTTTAATAAGCTTTTAATAAAGCCTAAAGTTAGGATCTTCTTTAGTAAGCAATTTTATAGCTTTATTAGTATATTAAACCTATTTTTTAATAATTTCTTTTAGTAAAAACTGTAAAAAAAGGTTAACTAGCTTAGCAGCTTATAAAGCTATTATGGAAATGTTAGGATCGCGTTTCTTAAGATTAAGAGGTTTAAAATGATATCCCTTTTATTAAGAAGGCTTTTTATTTAACTAGGCTATATTATTAATAGGTTACTTAGGCTAAGAATGCAGTGTAGCAACATGAAGGTCAGGGTTAAAGGCATTAAATGCAGCATCTATTGCAAATAGCTTTAAATATTCAATTAATGATTTTTATAGCTAAAAAATTAAGATTATAATATCTAATTCCTGGTATTATTAATGTACCGGTCTAAAAGAGGGGTAAAAGTGGACCTGTTACTTTGCTGGTGCTCCCTCGTTATCTAAGGGATTATCTGATATCATCTCAACCCAAAGAAAACCTGTACAATTGTTCGAACTCGCATACTCTCTAGTCTATGCGGTCCTATATACACGGACTATTGTCGACTTGTCCGCTCAGCCGTGAATCACCAGCCGCCTTTCCAGCATTCGCAATAAGCAAAAGTTTAAATTCATTTTCTTTACAACTCATCCAAGACATGGATGTACTTCTTCTCTTCCCTCTTCTCCTTCTCTGTCGCTGGGGGCAGATCGTAGAAGTTCTGACTTCGGAATCCTTGCTAAAAGATTGTCAGTTGTGACTTTCACGACCATGATAGGGGCACTTACCAGGTAGTGGTAGGTGAAGTTGATAATGTCGCCTGGCTCAATACCAAGATCCTTAAAGGTCTTGGCCTCAGGGTCAATGACCTGGTCCAAGTACTCCCGCTCAACCTCATCGGCTGACAGAGTATGCCACCAGAGGAACTTGTTCAGGATCTCAGCAACAGGCTTAAGGATGGCCTTGGGCACGTTGATGTGTCGTCGCTGCTTGTAAATCTCCTTATCGACCATAACGGAAATCTCTTCCATGCTGTACTTCTTGGGCCCGTAAAGCTCAAAAGTCTGTCCAGCAGTTGTGTCGTCATAGAAGATCTTCTCAAGAGCAGCACCAACGTCGATAGACTGTGGCGGTTAGCAACGCTGGCCCTAAGCACTCTGGCAAAAACCTACGTGAACAGGGTAGAACTTCTCCTGCATGTTGTTTGAAGTAAAGAGGTTGGTGACACCAGCAAGCTTCAGAAGCAGGTTGTCCTCGAAACCGAAGATGGGTGCAGGTCGGACGATAGTTGTCTCGGGGAAAAGGTGTCGGGCAACCTCCTCACCTCGACCCTGAGTCGCTTGTTAGCAACTCCTTCCGTTGACCATGCTGACGATCCACAAACCTTTGTTCGGTAGAACTCGGAGACGGACTGAGAGTTGGCACTGTGGGAGGAAACGTGGATATATCGGTCGACATCGTACTTGCAAACAGCCTCGACAATTCGCTCAGTTCCCTCAACGTGCACATCCTCCAAAGAGAAGTTTCTGATAATCATTTAGTTCTCGTCCTGTCCATTGGTCTGTATCATATTGACGTACTTGGTAGGATAGTCGCGGCCAATCAAGTTGAAAACGGCATCGGAATGTCGAACGCTCGCCTCGATCGAAGGGGTGTTTCGAAGGTCGTGCTCCTAGTAAAAGGGTTACTGGAAAGTTCCTAAACATATCGGGACGCATTGAGGCGTACAATGAAGACAACACGGCCGAGATCTCCAGTAACCTTGAGATGACGCTTGGACATCTCCTCGCGGTAGGGAATAACGACAGTGCATCCCTGACGGGCTAATACCAGTATCAGTATTCCAGTTGCCCATTCCAGTTGTTCAATTCCTGGCTCAGGTCGGCTCACCCAGTCGGTTGACAATGTATCGTCCTAGTTGGCCGGTTGCGCCAAATACGGTAACAGTATGGCCTGGTTTCCTCTCGTCAGTGTTGTTCGTGTTCATCGTAGCTCGATCATCGTACCTCCGAGGGATGAACTAGAAGCAGAATAACATTAGAGGAGATCCGAATAGTGTCAATGGGCCGTGGTTGAGCTTACCGGCCTCCCTCAACACGCAAGATAGGCTTGCCAGTTCTAGTAATGGAAATGTCGGATAGGTACCGCTTGCCGGCGACATTAAAGGCAGCCTTGCGGGCCGCCCGCGCAGCAAAGAGAGGCGAAGCCATTGTTTCGAATATACAGATTGCGTGACAAAACGCTGCTGTGCCTCGCAATTGGCCGTTGAACGTCTCGTCGTCTCGATAGCAGTGTTTGGTGATGCTAACCAAGTTAGAGCCTCGGGGAACGGTAACTGCAGATCACGTGATGGGTCACTGAAATCTTGCAGCTTGTCATTGGTTAGCGCCTTTCGAGTGTTCCTCCAGAGGTTGAAATGGCCCGTGCGCCTTTACGTTGCGACGACCAGGCTGCCTGGTAGCCTCATTGATGAGCTAAGGACCTCCCTCCACACTCCACTGAAGCAACTTATCAACCTCTACAACCATACCAGCTTCACCAATTATCACGACGGCCGCTTGACGACAGCACGATCCAATAAAGGAAAGGCCATACTCGCGCTTTTGGGACTTATAATTCGCAAAATCAGCTTCGGTGCAGCAGTACGCCAATAGATTAAGACTGCAGGCAAGCTAGCTTCAGTTGCTGTGCACGTCACCCATACAACACACATCGATTCCACCGACATAAAATACGAATCCCGCCATCATGAGCAACGAGACCATTTCCGACTTTCTTGCCGAGCAGCGCGATGAAGCTCCCGAGGAGCTCCAGCCTCTCATTCTCGACTTTGAGAACTTCTGGGAGCGCAAGCTTTGGCACCAGCTCACTGACGCCCTCGTCGAGTTCTTCAGCCACCCCGAGAGCGCCCCTCAACGACTACCATTTTACAGAGTCTTTATTCTCAAGTTTGCCGACAAGATCAACCAGTTGAAGCTTGTGGACCTAGCATTGAAAGCAGCAACAGAGTGTGAAGGTGAGATTTCAATGCAATATGCCCCGAAGCCGGCGGATTGCTGACCGATGGTTCTTGAACGACACAGAAGACGAGCAGCGCCTTTCCTTCCTGCAATCAGTCGCCAAGAAGGTTGATAACGAGAACTCCCAGGATGCTTATGTCTATGCCTTGGTTGCTGTCGCCCAAGCAAAGCTGGACTTGGAGGAGCTAGATGCTGCGCGAAAGGACCTGGATACAGCCGAGCGGATATTGGATTCTTTCGACTCTGTAGAGAATGTGGTCCATGCTGCTTTCTATGACGCAAATGCCATCTACTACCAGGTATGTTCCTCATCCCAGACTTTGGGATATCTGGTGAACCCCGCGCTGACCCCTTCTTCAGCGCAAGATGGACTTCTCCAACTACTACCGCACTGCTCTCCTCTACCTTGCCTGCATTGACCTCAACGCAATGACTCCTGAGGAGCGACACAAGAGAGCCTACCACCTCAGCATTGCTGCCCTTGTTTCAACAAGCATCTACAACTTCGGAGAGCTCCTGCTCCACCCCATCCTTGACGTCCTCGCCAAGAGCGAGCATGCTTGGATGCGTGATCTGCTATTTGCCTTTAACCGTGGAGATCTTGACGCTTATGACCAGCTTTCTGATCGCGTCGAGTCCAACAAACTTCTTAAGAACAACGCCACGCATCTTCGACAAAAGATCTACCTTTCTGCATTGACTGAGGCTGTCTTCCGCCGTCCTCCCCACGACCGCACCCTCACTTTTGCCACTATCGCTCAGGAGACCAAGGTTCGACCTGAAGAGATCGAGCATCTCATCATGAAGGCTCTTAGCCTAGGTCTGTTGCGAGGAACTATTGACCAAGTGGACGGCGTTGCTCAAATTACCTGGGTGCAGCCCAAGGTGCTCGACATGAAGCAAATCGCCGCAATGCGCCAGCGACTGCTTGACTGGGACTCGAGTGTCAACCAACTCGGCAACTGGATCGAGTCGGCTGGCAAGGATGTGTGGGCTGCCTAGACGAGCTCTCGACAGGAGTACGGTCTAGGGAACGTATGACAATCAAAACGAACAAATGTACAGTATAGACGAATAGAAACTTTACTGTGGGCAGATGATGATCTTTTGCCCAAGTCAAGACTATTAATTCTAAATTTTGCCTAATCTATGTGCCCTTGCTTAATACTAAAAAAAGAAATCAGAACCACCATATATTGTGGCGTAATGCATGCTTTGCTTCCTATCTTACAGTCCGAACCCCTAATTTTCCTCAAGCAGTAACCTCTCCGAAGACGTTGACCATGCCTACGAGCCAGGCTGGCCACCAAAGACACCATACTACAACGGGCGTATACATGCCCCAGACGTTCCAGCCGAAGCTGGCCTCCTTCAGCAGATCCGCGATACTGATGTCCCAGATTTGGGCCGCTGCGTACAAAACTGTAGGTGGTGACACGACATTGAGGAGCCCTGCTAGAGACCAGCGAAGGCCCGAGTTCTTGACTGGCTGGACAAAGCTGAGCGGGCTTGAGAGTACGCCGATGAGAAAAGCAAGAGAGAAGTTGAGAGTTGCAAGAGTAGAAAGGCACATGCCAAGAACGAGAAGAGAGAAAGACTTTGTGAGTTGGAAGTGCTGCATCGTGGGCTTGGTGACAAGCGTCAGGAGACGAGAGATCGCGAAGGGCAGGATAGCCGAGATGACGGAGAATGCAGCAAACGCGGGTGAGAGTAACTAGAGGTAATCAGTATAAGACTGGAAGATGATGATATTGGGGAGCACTTACGCCAGCGGGAAGGTGGTTGAATATGTACAGAGGTACAGCTGCGAGACCCTGGCAGACAACAACAACACCGAGCGGAACAAACAGATCCCGTCCAGCTTGTGTTGCTTCGACAGATGTGGTAGATGTCTTCACCTTAGGTTTCTGCGTCGCTGGTGATTGGCCGCTCTTCACCCAGAGCGAGATAGCCATGATGGTAAAGTTGGCAGCAATCAACATAGCACTGGGAAGATAAGTACCGATACTAACGAAGCGATCGGTCTGCATCAGAAGATAAAAGAAGAAGCTTTGGTGCAGATGCTCAAGCAAATTATTCAGACTTCGGAACGACCCCTCAACCAGGCGTCCCATGGCCATCTCATCATGCCATCCTTCGCCGTAAGGTTGAAGTGTCACGGCATCGACGTGATATGGGATGAAGCTGCTGTGAGCACCAGCTGCATACCCGAGACCTTGGTTGAGCATACCACGCAACATAGTTTGTAAACGATCAGGGTAGGTACCCTTGTGCTCTGTCATCTTCTGAATAGAAGTACCAATACCCATCTGGCCACCAGCAATGTTCACGATTGAGTTGATAAGATCGAGATTAGGAAGCTGGCCATTAGGACCATCGTAAATCACATGAACAGACTTGAAGCTCTGTTCTTGGGGGTAGTCGATAGCAAGGGCACCCTGAAGAGCACCGGACTTGAGAGGCAAAGGAGCCACAAGATCAGGGTTATGAGCATCGTGGTATGCGTCAACCCAAGCTTGCGTGCCTGTCTTGCTATCGGGAGGAACAACAAGAATGATGTCCTTGGACCAGAGTGACCAGCCTATGCTAGTCAGCGTCTATCGCTTGGTTTGAGTTTCAGGGGGTACATACGTTTAAAGTAACGGACCAAAGTCAATGCCAGAGATACGCCGTTGCGGTTGAGCTGCTCCTCAACGTTCTTCCATGCAGCAACCAACACAATTGCCTCAGTTGCATCGCCGCGGGGAGCTTGCAGGATTGCGTAGAGGTTCTGTCCGGAGTACTCATGGCCAGCTGAGTGATAGGTGTAATTTTGACGCCTAACCTTTAATCCAACACCCGTGAGAATCTTGTCGAGCCTGTCGTTGATCCTGTAACCAGCCCAAATTAGTGATTGATGTATTTTCCCAAGTCCATGCCAAGACGCACTCGTAGTTGTTCTTGTCGACTACATCGTCAACCTCATGTCGGTAGGCGCGGAAGATGTTTTGTTCGCTCCCTCCAAAATATGTATGCACTTGACCTGGCAACAGGGCATTCTCTGATATGTATGTTCGACGCGAATATTCGTTTAATGGCAGAAGAAAGAGCCAGATTACACCGATCGCGATGCAGAGGAAGGACAGGTAAGGGGGGAGCTTTAGAATACGAGGATCGCGACGCAGCGACAACGCTGAAGCTATAGAACATATCAGCCAACGGTCAGAATAGGGGATGAGAGAGGCGATTGCATACAAAGTAGTCGCGACATCGCTTAGGCAATGTCTTTGTGACTGATCAAAGACTTGGTCTCTCAGTGCTTGAGTTGAGTTGAGGTTGAGGTTATCGTTGGCTTAGCCCTCCCGTCCTGGAAACAATGAGATTCAATCATTAAAGAGGGTACGTACCGTCGTGACAGCTTTCCATTAAATGGAAGCTCCCCCCGGCTTCAGGGGTTGGATTGCGGGCCGCCTGCAGTGAATGCGGGGCACTCTATGCGGCTACCGGGGGCTCATGTCGATCGAGAGCTACAGCATCAAACAGTCATTGAGATTAAATTGGAATCAAGCTTAACATTGGTAACTACTAACTTCAATAATAGCGTCCAGGCATGAATTATTCTCCATTTTAGGCATGCGGTGCTATAATGGAAACAAGAACTCACTGCAAGAATAGACACATCATAAAGCAATGGCAATGCATGTACCATCATGACAACTGAAACAGTCTTCGTCCTCTACCTTTATTATCGCTTCATCCATTATAGTGATACCTGAAATAGTTCCTAGCAGAAAGGATCATGACCAGCTAGATGAACCCGTCCGGACGTCCATTCATTCCTTTGCTTTTAATCGCTACGCCAATCCCTAACGCAAGAGACTCCACGAAAATTGAAATGTCCTTTCTATAGTACAATTCGAAAAAAGAGCGTGCAACAAGCACTTCCGTACCATTACAGTTACACAAAATTACACGCGTACCATGTACGCTCATTCAAGGTCCGAGACGCTGGGTTGTACCAACGAGCTCCGTCGCTGCGCTGCCACTGGGACCAGGGCGGTTGGTCGTGGGCAAAACACCAAATCGGCCATATGTTGTCTTGTCGATGCTGACATAGTGAGGGAGGATCTTGAGGAGGTTGAGTCGATTCTCGACCCATCGAAGACCCCATTCAGGGGGGGCGAGCAGCTTGGCATACCCGAAGCCAGCTATTCTAGCTATTAGTTTCCTTTCGACCACGACAGACAGTGACTGTGAGACTTACCAACGTATCCAATTGCAATTCCACATAGGTGGCCAAGAAGACTAGTACCAGGTACCAATGCCCTCACAACCATACACATGATTAAGGGGGTAGTCCACGTTGGGATATGGACAGTACCGACGACGAAATGAGGGTTGGTTTTGTATGTTTGAATAGACTCCATCGCCAGTAGAGTAAATACCCACATGCTAGAACAAATGTTAGCCCAAGTTCCTGTCTAACAATTTCCTCGTCGCCGTACCTCGCTCCCAGAACGCCATGGTTCACGTGGAATACATATCGCTCGATCAGAACGTACATGACAGCCGGTATCGATGTCAGGGCTAGATAAAGCGAGTTAACTCATAGTCCTTCAGCATATTCGAGGCTTCTTACGTCCAAAGAACAAAGCAAGGGATGTTAAGGTACCATGTTCGTTCTCGAATCGCTCCATTAAAGGAGTAAGCGCCGCGAGGTTCAGGATAGCATGGATAATGTTAAGGTGTATTAACGGGAATGTCGACAATCGATATGCTTTGAGAAAGTCTGGTTAGCAAATGCGCAAAGATTCAATATCGCTTGGCAGTACCATTTGTAATGCTAATCTCTTCAGGGATGAGGGCGCCCCATTCTCTCAGATTCCATACTGATTGTAGCGATGCGATTGCGAGAGCAGCAATAGCGACGATGATAAGTCGTGTGAATAGCGGCAGCCGTGTCAGATATGATCGGGCTCGTAAAGCGTTGAAGTTCTGGAGACGGGGTCGCATGTCTAATAGATTCGAGCTGCTCGGAGCAGCCGGATGATCACCGTTTTAAAGGAATGAAAGAACTGACGACACGGAGGGGATAATAAGATAGAAGCAAGAGTACTAATACGAGTTTCTTGATATAAGAAAAAACCGGGTTGAAATCGCAACTCACTTCCACGCCCTAAGAAACAATCGCAGGACGATGGCAAGTCAAACTGGACAACGGACCCTTGACCCTTAAGTCGAGGTGTGGCTGTGAGTTGTCTGTCTCGGCACGTGATCAGTGCACGGCCACAATTGAAAACTGAGCGATGTACTTGCTTTGGGACGTAGGTAGATATCACGCAAAGTTCAAAATGCTCAAGGTGCTATAGGTACTGAGGTAGGTACCTAGGTATAGTAGGTAGCATCAAAAAATCAGGAGCCTGAAGAGAGGTTCACAACATTGCTATCTAAACAGGCTGGGACGATAGATCTATACCAGATATCACTATGGCACATCGTGGATGAAGCAGATGTTTCACTTATAAGAGATATTTGAACAGTTAGAATTTTGTTACAACTAATGAAAGCATGGCTATTCCTTTGCTACAAATATGTAAAAGACATGGGCGCTCAACATTTTAGACATATACCGTCCGTTGAAAAGCCCCTCTACTGTCTGCCCTCGAAACCCAATCGAGAACATCAGGATGTACGCCGTATGTGACCCAAAATATCAATTTGCTCTTCTTTACTTTGCTTCATTCCTTCTTTAGTTCTTGGTGGCCTTGGCCATGGTGTTCAGGGCAGAACCGTTCTTGAACCACTCGATCTGGGCCTCGTTGAAGGTGTGGGACAGAGGGATCTCGAAAGATGGGCTGCCATCGGCGGGGTGGACAACAAGGGGAAGGGGCTTGCCAACGGCGAGTTGAGTGCAGAGGACATCGACCTTGTCATCAGGTCGGATCCTGTCGTAGTCGGCAGGGTCGGTGAAAGTAAGAGGAAGCATACCCTGCTTCTTCAGGTTGGTCTCGTGGATACGGGCGAAAGATCGGGTAATGATGGCAAGACCGCCAAGGTGACGGGTCTCAAGAGCGGCGTGCTCTCGGGAAGAACCCTCACCATAGTTCCAGTCACCAACGACAACCCACTTGATACCCTTGGCCTTGTAGTCACGGGCGACAGCAGGGACAGCACCCCACTCACCAGTGGTGACATTCTTAATCTTGTTGGCCTCACCGTTGGCCTCGTTGATAGCACCAATCAACATGTTGTTGGAGATGTTGTCAAGGTGACCACGGTACTTCAACCAGGGACCAGCCATGGAGATGTGGTCAGTGGTGGTCTTTCCCTTGGCCTTGATGAGAATAGGGATGTCCTTACCATCCTTACCATCCCAAGGCTGGAAAGGAGTCAGGATCTGGAGACGGTCGGAGGTAGGGGCGACATCGACAGTGACGCTGGCACGGTCACTGGGAGGAGCCTGGTAGGTGTCCTGACCGGGGTCGTAGCCCTTGCTGGGGAGACCATCGCCGGTGGGGGGAGCAAGCTTGAACTCCTTGCCGTCCTTGTCCTTCAGGGTATCGGTGAGAGGGTTGAAGTGGAGGGAGCCGGCAATGGTCATGGCGACGACCAGATCGGGAGAGGCGACGAAAGAGTGGGTGGCGGGGTTGCCGTCGTTTCGGCCAGTGAAGTTACGGTTGTAAGAAGAGATGATAGAGTTGGCCTCGCCCTTCTTGACGTCACGTCGGTCCCATTGACCAATGCAAGGACCGCAGGCGTTAGCAAGGACAATACCACCGAACTCCTCGAAGGTCTGGAGCTGACCATCGCGCTCGATGGTGGCGCGAATCTGCTCGGAACCGGGGGTGACAGTGAAAGCAGACTTGGCCTTGATACCGTGGTTGAGGGCATCACGAGCAATGGAAGCAGCACGGGTCATGTCCTCGTATGAGGAGTTGGTGCAAGATCCGATAAGACCGACCTTGAGCTCCTCGGGCCAGCCGTTCTCCTTGACAGCCTGGCTGAACTTGGAGATGGGAGTACCCAGATCAGGAGTGAAGGGACCGTTGATGTGAGGCTCGAGTTCGGAGAGGTTGATCTCGATGAGCTGGTCGTACTCGGCACCCTCGTCAGGCTTGAGGCCGTGGGCGTACTGGCGGGCGAAGTCACCGATCTCCTTTCGCTTGGTGGCGGCGAGGTAGTCGTACATGCAGTCGTTGAAGGGGAAGACGGAGGTGGTGGCACCGATTTCAGCACCCTGGAGAATATCAGCCAACAATCCTGTTAACGAAGGAACAAGAGTCACTTACCATGTTGCAAATGGTGGCCATACCGGTACAAGAGATAGCGTCGGTACCAGGACCGTGGTACTCAACAATAGCGCCAGTACCACCCTTGACAGTGAGGATATCGGCAACCTTCAGGATAATATCTGAAGATATGTCAGCAAAGTCAAGAAGAAAAGTGAGAAGTCATCCTTACCCTTAGGAGCAGTCCAGCCGTTAAGCTGACCAGTGAGCTTGACACCAATAACGTTGGGGGCCTTGAGCTCCCAGGGGAGGTCGGCCATGACATCGACAGCATCGGCACCACCGACACCAATGGTAGCCATACCGAGACCACCACCGTTGACAGTGTGAGAATCAGTACCGATAAGAAGGCCACCGGGAAAGCAGTAGTTCTCGAGGAGAATCTGGTGAATGATACCAGAGCCGGGCTTCCAGAAACCGATATCGTACTTGGCACAGGCAGTAGAAAGGAAGTCGTAGACCTCCTTGTTGATGTCAATAGCGCGGGCAAGATCCTTGGCACCACCGACTTGGGCCTCGATCAAGTGATCACAGTGGACAGTAGTGGGGTTGGCAACCTTGTCCATGCCAGCGGACATGAACTGAAGGATAGCCATCTGAGCGGTGGCATCCTGGCAAGCAACACGATCAGGTCGCAGCTTGAGGTAGCTCTGGCCACGCTGGATGTCTTGGCCGTGAGGGTCGTCCAAGTGAGAGTAGAGAATCTTCTCGGCGTAGGCCAGAGGTCGGTTCAGACGAGCACGAACGATGTCGAGGTTGTCGGACATCTTCTTGTAGTTGATGTAGTTACCCTCCTCCCAGTTGTTCTGTCGGACCTGTCCAGCGAGGCATATTAGCACAATTGTTCTCGGATCTCATGTCTTGCATGTTCCTAAAAACATAACCCGAGCTTCATATTCTCTGGTTGCCATTGAGCTATAAGTCGCGCAGTTCAGGCCTCGGCATTGCCGGTGCAATGACAGCCGAACTGGCCCTTGCGCCATGACGTTTGACGCCTGAATGGTAGTGCAAAGAGGAAGTGATGAAGCTTCGTATCATGAGGAACCAGGAGACGGCAATGCAATTGATTTGAGGCTTACCTTCTTGTCCAGAGGGCTATCTGAGACTGTGGCCATGCGGCGGAAGCTAGAGGCAGCGCCAGCAAGGGCGCGGCTCCGGGACATGTTGCCCAGAACCTGGCGTGTAGCAAGCATTGCGACTATGGTGCTGTGAGGGGACTGCCGTTAGCAAAGAGTGATTAACGACGAGGGTTGGGTATTGTAATTGACTTACGACCCAATATCGGTCGATGATTGACTCGATGTATGCTTGAAGGGTGATTGTTGAAGGAAGAAGGTGGGGGAATGTGCTGCCGAGCAGGTAAGGATTTTATGCTCTTCAGCCGGTCATGTGTTTATCTGGGTTAATGCAGCAATTGGGTTTTATAATTTAGCTCAAGCAAGAAACGGACGTAAAGTTTATGTATTTTTTTGGATTTAAATTATTATCAAGTGTTGCAGAGGTTTCAAAGGACATCATCTCATTGTATTACAGTCTTGTTTTACATATTGTTACAATTTCCAACATCATTCTCATCTCATACATAGTAACATTCATCTTCTTCCACGGGCAGAAGCCACGATTTGATTCTCTTTTTTTCCTCTGGTTGCGAGGCAGTTTGCTGTTACCTCGGTCTTGCGGGCACCCGTTACGGCGTGAGCCCCGGACCATGATGTAATTTCCGCATCGTGGGCCCCGAAACGGTCTAGGCGTCCATCATGCCCCGGAACCTCACAATCAATGACAAAAGATGCTCTCTGGTTGGCCAAAACTCTGACTCGTTTCCCAGGGTTTAATCGCTACAGTTCCTCGGGCCAGCGGCTTTACCTTCGGTCGCCGCTGAGCGGACATATCCCTTCGCACATGCGATCCTCCGAGGTCATGATGCTCGGTCACCGATCTTTTTGGGCTTCAAACACTGTTTTTTCGGAATTCAATTTTCATCTGCGAGCGCTTGAGGGAATTTGGGGTAGCCCTTGAACGAGGGGGAATGTGAAGCTTTTCACCAAACCCCAACCCCCTATGCCCTTGTATGCACACCCCAATTGTGGTTCTGCCAAATGTCATGCCGGAGACCGCCCAGTTTATATGTATTATCCAATAATAACTGAGGCGATTATAATCTTCATATCCGTTCTTGGAACCGATTGCAGGCTCTTGTCCACCTCTAAGCCGCATCATGAACTCCCTGTATCGTAACCCACAATCGTGATGGAGCACTGGGAGCCGATCAACATCGCCGCATATTCTAGTACAGCGCAGACGGCTATGCAAACGCCCATCTAACCGTGCAAGCGTCCTTCTTCTCGTCCTTTCGAGCTTGAAGTCTAACTTGCTCTTTGCCGATCGTTGATCCCGGAGCCGGCGACCCCAGACCCGCTATCCGCCGGGTATCACCAAGCCCCAATTCCCATCTGATGGCTGAACATGCTGGAAGGCTGGGCATGTGACAGCATATCTCAATTTTCATGGGAGGCTGAAAGCCGATTAACTCAATGAGATTTCTATTCAAGCATAGTAGAGCTTTAGAATGAAACTAAAGTTCAGAGAATGGATGGCTCTACTCCGTTCACAAGCCAGAATTGAGCTGGTCACAGTTCTGTTCTACAAGCCTATTTACAATAATGTTCCTTTATTAGCCTACTGCTTAGGTAGGTATTTTTAGTTGTTGTCATTATGATATTCGGGGACTTTATCTTGTAGAGTTTTTACTTCACTTTATTCACTTTTGTTTATTTTGCTGTTTTGTCTTTCGTTAATTCCCTTTTGTTTCTACTCATAGTTTCCTGAACTTGATTTCCGAGTCGCACAATGCCTTGTTTAGTCTCTGACTCGAAATGTCGTGCCGTCTTCAGATTCAACCTGTGGCTGTAGTGCCCCGCATCCGTCTTATCAGCTTATCGGGTCGGCCCCACCAGAACTTTTTTCGAAAATCGCCAACCTCAACGACCACCTAGCTTGGAGTATTGAAGTTGCCAATATCACAATCTGGAATAGCACCCTCCAAGAATCGCATTCGTCCAAGTCACCGCGAAGATGGGTGTCACAAACAAGAAAACAATCACCAAGACAAGGCGCAAGACTCGAGACGTCGACCAGGTCAAGGCCGACCTCATGTCACCCAAGCATCTGAAGCAATTCATGGAGACGAAGGCTGCCGAGGACCTTCCCGGCCTTGGGCGCCACTATTGTGTCGAGTGCTCTAAATGGTTTGATACGGATGCTACTCTGGTCTCGCATCAAAAGGGAAAGCCTCACAAGAGAAGGTATGTCACATAGTGACTCGCAATGGATATCTATTTGTCTGTTCTGACATGTGTGCTAATGCCCCGCTAGAGTCAAGCAAATCGCCGAAGGGCCATACACTCAACAGGAGGCCGAAGCTGCCGTCGGCTTGCGAACAGACAACGGCGACCGAAAGCGTACATTTGCCGACCAAGATAACGATGTTGCCATGGACGCCTAAATCTTCTCTGATAAAATTCTTCATAGCACGCTGAAAGGGGGATATAAATCCTAGGGCGCATTGGAGCTGGGCTTGATTTTTGACATTGCAAATGGCGTTTTGGAATATTTCTGTCGATATCCCAATTACATTCACCTGACACCACGACCGCGCGCTCTGGCCAGTCCACTAGGCCGGCTCCGTCCAACACCGCGAGTCGATCTTCCCCGAGACGATGTTCCTCGACCGGGGGCAGCAGGGAGACGTGATTGTCTTTTTGGAGGCTCTGGTGTGGTGAATTTAGAAGACATGGTGGTAGTAGGAGGATTCTCGACAAAGGACGTGTCGGTGGTCCTAGAGGCTAGTTAGAAGGGCCAGTAAAGGGGTTTCAAAAAGAATACTTACATGAACGTCATTTCTGCATCAGCCTCTGATTTGGATGGGGTCACGGTGGGTTGTTCTGGTTGAGTTCGGTCTCTGCGGAAAGATTCCGGAACAGGCCCCTGCGAGAATAAGCCTTAGAATAACAAGTCCGTACATAGCTTCGATAGACGTACCTCTGGGAAATCAACACAAAAGGCATTCATGTTCAGGCCATAAAGGAAGCTCGCAAACGATTCGCTGAATCTCGCTAAACTCTCATGCATAAGCTGAAAGTGCATCATATTCGCTTCGAGGTCGGCCATGGCGTCGGAAAGCTCAGCAAAGGCTGGCTCAAAAGCATTCAGCGGAAATGGTGCATCATGTTCTCCAGCACCTCGCGCGGACTCACGAAAGGATGATCGGGATGAAGGTCGCAGCGGGGTTGTAGGTCGTGACGTTCGGGAACGAGAATTTGAGTGTTTGCTGGGATCCAGAGGTGTAGTCGACATTTTGGCAGCTTCTGTGCTGGGTTCTGTTTTTGTATATTGTTTCGTGTATTCGCGGCTCTGCGTACTGGGGAATGCAATCCGCGTATTTGATATCGCGACCTGAAGTTGAATGGTACGAAAGTCAACAAACACTACCTACTTAGATGGAAGTCTGTTGTGGCG
The DNA here is from genome assembly GCA_013183765.1 of Fusarium xylarioides. Lineage (NCBI taxonomy): Eukaryota > Fungi > Ascomycota > Sordariomycetes > Hypocreales > Nectriaceae > Fusarium > Fusarium xylarioides. The sequence goes on from SRZU01000051.1 coordinate 61,104, forward strand.
CCCCCGCAATTCGTTTCAAGATGTGGCTCCCATGTGTTTCCCCACTACGCTTCTATTGCGGCGTTGCCCAGATAGCATCATATGTACTTTGCATCATACCCGATTTGATACCGGTTGGTCTCGAGTCTTACTTACTTTTGTTACTTTAACATGATGTTTTCTAGAACTCATCATATATCAAGCATAATGGGCATTATGGTTTCCGGTTTCTCTACTTTCCATGTTTGAGAGATGTCGCGTGAGCAGTCTTCCATAAAGGGGCAGACATGACGAAGACATACGATATGTTACGGACACCGAATAAAGAAAAGCTCATTGTAGGAAGACTTTCGTAGAGAACGCTGCCATGTTATGGACATTCATTTTACATCGACTGTGGGACATGGGGCCCCTTGACCGTGGGATGTCGCAGGATTCTTTGTCTTCAAGCTGTTAGCTTAGTAGCTCTGTAGGGTAGAGCACAGCCACGCTCACATCACGCTCACGTTTAACGTATCCGTAGTTTGTTGTCAATTATTTCCATTGTTTTCAAATGTCTTGCTAATTTCACTTCTAGTCATGGTCTTTATCTTGTGTCACCTGTTGTTCGAGACATCTTAATTGGGGTTCTTGAGGTGCGTGACAGAACAGCGTCAACATCAATAATAGGCCTCCAATCTTTGTTCCCGAGTACTCCGAACACTAACAAATGCCCTACGTCAATAATTGATCCTATCCACTCTTCATCCGCGGGAACCGGAGTCTTGCAAGCTCCGAACACACCTTGAGCATCAACAGGCTATTCTATTTTATTACGCTCGTACCATCATATGAAAAACCCGAAAGATTCATATCTATCATCAATCCTGGAGGCCTGTTAGTGGATTGTTCATAATTACTTCGTACCTGCAAAGCAGCTTTGAGGGTCTGTGGAGCCAACCAATACCACGCCAAGAGAGAGTGTCCCGCATTCTAAAAATCCCCATAAACGACGACATTGATTTACCTACCAACTTTAGTTTTTGCGGCGTGTTTGTACGCGTTTGCAAATCTGACATATCTTTCTCAACCCTTTACCTATGAGGACTCAACTGGGACGGAACCTATGCTCGTATAGCCCTCTTAAATACTCCTCTCAGCCACTTTCGCGCCACCTCCAGCTACGGTCATCTGTCCTTTCTTCCAGCTTACTGAGACAACCCCTTACAAACTCACGAGCAACCCCTGCATATGCGAGGAGCATCGCCTCTGCGAGATATCTCACAGGTTCAAGGAACCTCACTCACTCAATTGCCATCAAGCGGACATTATACAGCAAAGCCGGCTCAAATCCAAGCAGCAGACTTCCCCTCGAGGCCAACTCACTTTACTCAGTTGTTGTAGCTGTAGGAGTCATTACGGCTGTTGTTGCTATATCAGCTTGGCCTGCAGGAAGCCCCAGCAACCAGCCCCCACCAGAAGAGTTCGAAGAAGAGTTCGAGATCATGTCTTTCCAATTACCCCCTGGGCGCCCCGGGAACTTGACTCCCGAGCAAGAAGAGAAGCTTCGCAAGCTATGGACTGCTATCTTCCAACTCACTGGCGTGGCCGGTGAGGAGAGCTCTGGTGCCAACCTCTTGCCCCAAAAAGAGGAGGCGAGTCCAGCAGAGGCTGATCCTAAGAAGAAGCGAGGATTCGGCATGTTCAAGAAAGGCAAATCCGGTACTTCAACACCAACTGAAGCTTCCGCTGAAGAGGACAAGTACAATGAAACCAAACAATTTCATGAGACTTTGGCCAACGAGTCCCCTGAAACAATTCGACACACGATATGGTCTATGGTGAAGCACGATCACCCTGATGCCCTTGTTCTGCGCTTTCTCAGAGCACGAAAGTGGGATGTCGAGAAGGCTCTCGTCATGTTAGTGTCCACTATGCATTGGAGACATAACGACATGAAGGTAGACTCTGAAATCATGAAGAACGGAGATGCCTTTGCGGTTGAGGATGAGAAGACCAACTCTCCCACCAAGCAAGTTAGCGCCGACATGATGAAACAACTCCGAATGGGCAAGAGTTTCCTGCACGGCACTGATAAGCAAGGTCGACCTATCTGCGTCGTCCGGGTTCGCCTGCACAAGGCCGGGCAAGAGTGCGAAGAAAGTCTGGAAAAGTACACAGTCTACATTATTGAGACAGCGCGCATGACCCTTCAACCCCCTGTTGATACAGCTGTGAGTACCCGTGGTCCAGAAATCAGAGCATGACACTGACACGCAAACCCAGTGCATTGTTTTCGACATGACTGGCTTCTCTATGGCCAACATGGACTACACACCTGTTAAGTTCATGATTAAGTGCTTCGAGGCCAACTATCCCGAGTCTCTAGGTGCCGTCCTGGTGCACAAAGCTCCCTGGCTTTTCCAAGGTATGTTGCTCTTTTCAGAGCGAAGATGGGTACTGACTCGTAATAAGGTATATGGATGGTCATTCGTGGCTGGCTTGACCCTGTGGTGGCAGCCAAGGTTCACTTCACTAACAACCGGGCTGAACTCGAGGAGTTCATCGCTCCAGACCATCTGATCAAGGAGCTTGAAGGTGATGAGAACTGGGAATACAAGTACATCGAGCCTATTGCTGGCGAAAATGACAAGATGAAAGATGCACAAACCCGGGATCGTCTTTTGACTGACCGTGAAGAGTTGGTCAAGAAATTCGAGCATACAACTAGGGAATGGATCCGTCATCCTGATGGTGATCAGGGCAAACAACTCAAGGCTGAGCGAGAGAAGATTGCCAAACTTCTCAAGGAGGATTACTGGAATCTTGACCCATACATCCGAGCACGAACACTCTACGACAGACAGGGTGCGATACAGAGCGATGGCAAGACTGACTGGTACTCGCTCAAGCCACCGGCTGCTGTGGGAGCCGGCACTTCTGCTGATGACCTAGACTAGACGAGACGTGTGAAGGACAAAAGGGACTTGGATTGTAGATGATCAGGTTGATTTGGCGGGGCAGGGTGGTACCTGGTAACCGGACAATAATACTAGAAAGGCTCTTCATGAACCAGTTCCCTAATTTCCCAATTGGACACTATCGCATATGCGTATATCGAAGCTCTTTAGATCTTGGCCTTGAGCTCCTCACAGTAAGCCTTGAGCTGTTCCATGTTAGCAGGTTGTGTGGGCCATTTGACGCCGAGGCCCTCGGTCTCGTTGGGCTTGGGGATCTGAATACTTGTTAGCTGTAGCTCAACGATGATTCAGGCTTGATCTTGTTACCATATGGAAGTGAGCCTAGGACCATATTAGTTTCCTTGTACCGTAGATTTGGTATGACAGACTTACATGGTCAACTTCTTGGTGCGCAATGCGGCCATTGTTCTGGAGGATGTTGTAATCGGTAGCACCAGTCGCTTTGACAATCTTCTTGACAACAGGCTATGAACACAATTAGACTTAAGTATTCATCACTAACGTCCCAGTACTTACCAGAATCTCAGTGAGGTGGTCGTCAGGAATATCAGCCAGCTTAGCACCGTGGTGCTTGGGAATGACAAGCTATATCTTGTCAGTGGGTTCATGACGTGAGCTGTTGAGAACATACAGCGTGGCCCTTGCTGAGAGGACCAATATCAAGGAAAGCGAGAGTCTTGTCGCTCTCAAATAGCTTGAAAGAGGGGATATCACCTGATGAGGAATCAAGTCAGTTTACACGAAGACCATGAGCTAGACAAAAGAGCTGATGAACACCCTCAACATACTCTCCCCTCGGCAACTCCCAGCATACTCTCAACTCATTCATCCAACCACCGTGCTTCCCCTTCTCTTACCCTTGATGATGCGACAGAAAATGCAAGAGGACATCTTGATGTTCAGTTGTGTAGTTGTTGAAAAAATGAATAGGAAAAAAAAAGAATCAGAGAACAAGCTGAAGTTCAATTGTTAATTGAAAGATCAGATTACACATGAGGTAACCCTGAGAGAGGTGCAGCTTGGAGCTGTGAGGGGCAGCTGGTGTGAGCTTTGATTGGCTGTTGCGCATGAATTGAGGGTATATAAGTCCAAATTACACTGCTTTCTTTCGGAGTGGGACCTCCCATCGAACTCACCTCTTGCCTTTTACCAGATGTGACCGTGGGATTGGCCCAACAGACTCCATTCACCTAATCTTTGGAAACCATTCGTCTAGAGACTCTAGATTCGAATTTTGATTTTTGTTTTATTTTTTTTATCTGAAAACATTCAATAGCGTCATGTACTAGTGGGTTTTTGTTTTTGGTATTTTTTAAGACCATTGAAGCTCTTTTTGGCCGTTTTAATAGCCTTCATACCTGTGTTTCTAGAAGTGAGGCTTCCTTCTGCGCCTTGATTTTTACGTCATATTCATCTCGGCGGGGTCGCCTTAGCCCCTCCAAACACAATCCCCTAGACGGTCCGAAGGGCACATTTGCGTATTCAAGATTGACAACAGAATCAAGTGATATTCTGATACCATTCTGTTGAATAAGGAAGATAGAAAGAGTGGAAAACTGGAGTGGATACCTAAATGTGCCCTTCGGACCGTCTAGGGGATAAGGTACTACCTAGGTAGGTAGAACTGACTAAGGTAACCGTGCTCCCAAGGCATAACCGTACCAACCCATGATCCATCACTCTTCGCCCACTTTCAGGCGCCCAGTTTCTACCTTGTAGCACTCTTTGCCAAGATTTGCTGTTCCAGTCAGTACCCGTACGAGTCACGAGCTTGACCCTTTGAAGCATATATACTCCAACTTTCGCTGCCGACTGCTTCTTAGCTTGGTACATAGTACGATCGACACCTTCGAATTTGCGACGAACGTGCAGATTCCAAGCCATATACAACCATCGCATTCACTCAAAACGAAATGCCTGAATACATCAACACTCCTCTCTTTGGCGGCGCAATTACTTGCGACCTGCCCGCCAAGTTCGCCGACGTCAGGTTCGTCCTTATTACTCTTTGCGCCTAACTACACCTTTTCCTGTGCTGACTCTATGCGCTGCAGCAAGTTGCGACAAGTTCCCGATAACCAAGAAGTCTGGATCGATCAGGATGGCTTCACCAGCATCATCTTCGACATCACAGAGCGTGTTGGAGGCTCTGGCTCAGGCCCTGAGGTGGATGGTCGTGCCATGACAACTCATCTTGAGGATATGGTTGGTTCGGATATCGATACCGTCAAGATCTGGAACACTGCCGAGACCGAGTTCTCGAATCTAGAGTATGTTGTATGCGATGCCTTCTGGAAGTGGCAGTTACTGATATCTGTAGACCTGGTACTCCCGCCTACACACTTATTTCCACACAGACTCCTCGTGTGAACCAATCCCGCGACTCAACATCTGCGCCCGATTTCACCGCCATCATCCTAACTCTTTTGCGGCTCGAGAAGGCCAAGACTGATATTCTCATCACAATCAACGTGCCTCATATCAAGGGAGAATACGACGAGGCGGAGGTTGATCTTGAACTCGGACGTCAGGGTAAGCTCATCGGCGCTGCCGTTGAGTATTCTGCTACTATCTGGTCGACATTTAAGATCAAGGACTGGGGCCTCTTTGGTGATGCTTAAACTAGCTGAAGTTTGTTAAAAGTAAATGGAGAACATATTTAGGTTCCGGAAGGGATGCAGCAGGAAAGAGCTAGGATATCATGAGATGACTACCACGACTTATGACCCGTTTTCTTTGTCGATGGATGAATATACAATTATGGACATGACAAGTATGGTTCTCAAGCATACGGGAATAGGCAGGCTCACAAGTTGCTTTAAGATGAACATGACAACATGTCATGATAGAAGGCTATGCTGATGAGCATTCAGGCATATGTAGCTTGGGAAGCTCTACAGCTTTAAGAAACTGCTGGCTGATAAGAGTCAAATCGAACTTTGTCTGCATCCGCAACGTTCAGTGACTAGATGCACTATCTATCATCACTCTAATTTCTTAAAAGCTTGCCCTTTTATACAGGGTAATCTATGAGCTTCCATTAGGGTAGTGAAGGCAGTATCTCTGTAGACTGGATAGTATTTGTTCCTAGATATTTAACACGATATATGATATATCATATCTTATAGTCTGGATTTCGACAGGCGTGGGTGAGTGAAGACACAGGTGAATCCAGTTAACTCAGACACGTGAATTGTAATATTGAATGGGTATAAACAAACTCCTAGTTATGCATTTATGCTTCAACCTCAATAGTGAGATCAACCATCTTGTCAACAACACTCTCAACCCCCAACTTGCTAGCCACTTTTCTTCCTGTCTTGCTACCCTCTCTTCGCCCACTTCTCTGCAATGAGCTTCATGACCACCTTCTGGGGACTGCCTGGGTTCTCTCCTCTGACCACACCCATCTGCTCTTTCACAAACGCCTGATATCGGCTCGGTGCTTTGCCTGCTGCTGCTCCCCTTGGTACTGGCTTGGTCTGCTTCAAGTTGCCCTTGCACTTGCCACATTTATTACGCTGGGTATCAATACTTTTGGAGTGCCGCTTGTACTCAACTCCACACTCCTCACACTCCCAGACGTACTTGAAGTCGATTTCGTAACTGTGCTTGGTCGTCACTTCGATGCCACGATCACCGAACTTGGCTGAGCACTTGGCTGCCCAGGCCTTGAACTCTCGGCCGTGAGGGTTTGTTGTTATGCCACTGATCATGAAGTTGGCGAGATGGCAGAACTCGTGTGCCATGACATTGAGTAGGCGGTTCTCGTCATCAATGACCTTCTCGGCAAGTTCAATTGATGCATGATGCTTGAAAATCTTAATGGGCTGACCGTCTTCCGCCTTGCGTGTCGTCCTAATAGTCTCACAACGCCAACTTGCTCGCCCAGCCGTCGTATTAAGTGTTTTCGTCCAAACGAGCTTGACGCCGCCTGTGGACTCAGCAAGCTCGGCAATCCTACCCTTTGTGATCTCGCGATCGAGTTCGGCTAGAAAGCTCTCGGCAAGGGCATGTTTCCTAGATTCAAATGACTTCTTCGTCTCCTTCTTGGGCTCTTTCTTCGGGCTCGCCTTGCTGGGACTCTTGATAACGGGGGGGAGGATGAGCTTGCGTGGCGAGTGCTGGTCGTTCCAATCGTTAACAAAGTCCTGGTTCCAAAAGGCATCCATACTTGGACGATGTGGCGTCTTAGGGATCTGTATTTTCTTGCTTGGTGATGCGAGCCCTCTTGGCTTGGGTGCTTTGGGAGGAGTACGGGGTGGTGTGGTGAACTCGTCTATCTTCGATACTCTGCTCTCCTCATCTGAAAAGTCCTCGAGCTGTAGCCGCAGCTTAGATAATGTGTCTGCAAGGTCCGAGGTGGTGGTCGTCCCTGAAGCAAGCCGTTTCCCACTTTGGCTAGTCTTCCTGGACCCAGCAACCTCTTTACTCGAAGCAGTATTTTTGGCAATATCGCGGGGCTTTTCATTGCTAGTGTTTGTAGAAGGGGTTGGTTGAAGAATTGGAGCATTCTTGATTGATGGGATACGCTCCCTGGTGCCAACTGTCTTTAATGGCTGGCTACTCAAAGATTTTGCTCCTCTTCTTGTCGAGGGCTCAGGGGAGTCATTCAACCAATCCGACTCTGAGGCAGAGTCAGAATGTTCGTCTGCAGTTTGATAGATACTTGGCTCTTCTGCTTTCTCATCCTTCTGGCTCACTTCGCTCTCAGCATCGCTATCGATCTCTCGTGCGAAAAGCAATGCTTTTGACTTGGTCCCAGAATGAACATTTGGTATCGGCTCCTGAATCTCCAGAGTAGGTGTTACCACCGCACTTGTATTTGTTTTCTGAAGCCGTCGGACTCTTGTCAAGACTGTTTCCTTTTCGGATTCATAGTTCTCATCACTCTCGTCATCAGAATCTTGCACAACTCTCTGGTTTCTCCTCCTTCTTGGCTGTTGTCGAGACTGTGGCATGTCCTTCTCAGTCTCAGAGCCAAATTCGGATTCTGCACATGAGGAAAGTTTGTCGGCTGGGGTCGTTTGTCGTGATGGTTTCTTCTCATAACTTGCAGCCCTCGACTTACTCCGTCGACCACCGCGTGTGCTTTCCTGTTCTTCCGAGTTCCATTTCTGAAAGAGCGGGTTGGGGGCGGCTTGGTTTGGCTCTCCAAGACGTCGCACACGTCGGGTCTCAACATTGGATGTAGTCTTAGGAATCGTAGGCTTGCTAGCTGAAGGCGCTGGCGAAGTTGTCTTTGGTGCTCGGGTGATCGGTCTCCGAATAAGCGTTTTCAGATCAGGTAGGTCATCGTCACTGGAGGGATAAATATCTGCCAGTCTTGCCATGGTGGATGTGTTGAGTCGCAGGTGAAGAGGCTCAAGCTACGGCATATGCTGATTGAGGGTGTGTTTCTTGCGTTGTCAATGGTATGCGGGGATATAGAGTGATACTTTCGGTAGGTGATGCTTTGATAGGTATGCGATGACCTGGAGACGATAAATTCTATGGCATAAAACGGTTTAGCTTGAAAGCATGATGGCTGCAGCAAAACTTGAATGTTCTTCTATAGATCTATCAAGATTTGGAACTGAAAGTAAAGAGCCATTGCGTTGGCACAGCAACAGGCCCATTGGAATGTGGGATCACGAGTCCACGTGACGCCCACCAACTTCTGTCATATCTGCATGGATCGGGATGCGAAACACACAAGACATAGGCTCACGATGATTAATTGTTTGATGGTCTTGTGCCAGATGTATCCGTAGTTCGTAATGTGGGACATCTTTCATGCCTACAAGTGTCGAATTGACTAAGCGGCTTCGTTCACAATTCTAGAACACGAAGCTTGTATTGACAATTTAATATCGAATGAGACGTCCGAGCCGGAGGAGCGGGAATCAACTTGACATGCTTCGCTTGGGTCGTAGTCCCTTGGCAAATTTTCAGTGCCAGTCGCTGAGACCTGAGAGGCGATAAATGGGTATAGGTTGTTAACCCATGGGAATTTCAACACTTTTACATTACTTCATGGTTAGTAATTATCCGACTCAGCTTATGGCTTTCTGCTGCGTGAAACATATCGTTGAGACAGAAACATGACGTATTTTTAATTAATTGGCCATATTATTATAACAGATTCAGTCGAAAGGTGGACGCCATAACGAAGAAACAAAGCGGTGCGAGGCTAACTAACGAACCGGACGTAACTCCATTGCCGGACTGTTTGAAGCGCCGAGGGGTGGGAACATGGAAAAAAGGAGGTGGCCATTTTCAGAAGTCTCCGCCAAAAGTTGCTTATCACTTCGGCTGGTCAATTATAGAGCTCACTCTGCGAGTCCATGCGGTGATCATCAACCGGCTGTCGATAGATCATTATTAGCTGGCTCGGTACAGCAGCCGTGTCGCCGTGCGTGTCACATTGCTGATGGTCATCTACGGCCAGGATCATCATGTTTATTGAACCAACCTGCAGGTCAATCATGGTCTATCGTCGATGTCAACAAGCAGCACAAGCATCACCTCTGTCACCCATGCAGAATAATTTATTTATACCTACCTAGCCAATTTCGTCCCCAGCTACTGCTTGCTAGTCAACGGGTGGCGGGACGCCGGCTTATCTTGACAACAGAAACTTCGAATATGTCGGAGCAGTTCCCGTAAGAATCCTCAACATCAAAACCAGTCGCAACAAGACGATTCCCTTCTAGCGTGGTGGACACGGGCCTGTTGAACCAGTTTGGGATTGGGAAATTGGACTAACTGCAAAGTTAATCCTTTAGCACAGCATATCCCCTAGACAGTCTGAAGGGCACATTTAGGTATCCACTCCAGTTTTCTACTCTTTCTATCTTCCTTGTTCAACAGAATGGTATCAGAATATCACTTGATTCTGTTGTTGATCTTGAATACGTAAATGTGCCCTTCGGACCGTCTAGGGGATAGGGAATAGAGACTAGAGAGAGAAAAAAATTGAAGCAGAACCACAGCCTTCTATGGAGAGAGTTTGGGGGGATCGATGATCGTGTTGGATCGTGTCGGTGTCTGTTAACAGGGATTACCTTGCAAGGGAGCTGCTGTTTGGGCCGGCGTATCACATAGGCCACGTACAGCGTCGTCATCGATTGTACCTATGGACAGTATGTAATTATGCTATTGACGGGACGGGATCAAAAAAAGAGCGAGCTCATTGTGGCAGTGTCACAGCGGGAAGAGAACAACTAACCAACTGAGCACACATTCAATTGAGTTGCCATTGGTTATTTCTTTTTACGGAACTTAGGGAACCTCCTTTTGATTACACGCTGCATGCTATCTCGTGTGAAGGAGCTGTTTTCGTTGCTCTCGCCCACGAAAATGCGTGACGCAGGATCTGTTCCTGCATAATGAATGGGTACGGTGCAGGACCTAGGACATCCACTGACTTTTTTCCTCAATTTATAAGCGGCCTTGCTTATCAATGCCCTCTGTCTACTCCGTAATTACCGGCACAACAATTGAGATTGCATCTTTAAGGCTGAAACAATTTCAATAAAGATTAGCATGAGATCAAAAGATGGCCCAGATAATGAATGGCTTTATCCATGTTTGATAGGGTTGGGATTAGTTAGTGGAAGAGCCAAGGGTGAGGAAGCATGAATTGAGGTACCAGCCATCCCATCATCTGATAGTGACGAGCAGGCAGGGTACGTGCATATTCAGTTCGAGGACATGGTTACGCAGCAGTTCAAGTTCTCCCCGCTTGAGGATTCGACGAACCAGCTGAAGCTTCTCGAAGTCCTTACTTACGGCTGTGGCCGCAGCCGTGACGGGTACCAGCAGCTTGCAGGCATAGACACGTGTACGTGTAGCTTGATAACAGATTCGCTCCATTTACTGGCGAATCTCAAACCTGGAAATCATCCAAAATATGCAGACATACATAGAATTTCCTTGATTAATGCATCCTCTGCCTTGCTTGATATCGCGGTTGGGGAACAATCAATAACTCAGCCACACGTTGAATTTAACCTTTGGGTGACCAACTGCAACCTTCAATCATGCCACTGTAACACAACTAACTAGACTAACCCCATGCTTGAGGTAGGAAACCAAGTAGGTTGGTTGGTGGTGACCTTGATGCCTTAGGTGTCATGCTTCTCATTTAGATAACCTTTCTGTTAACGCATTTGTATCAGTGAGTGAGAGTGAGGCATTGCCAATGCCAACCATAACTCCGGGCCACAGAAAGAAATTTGACTCGAGCTTCGGATGCGCCGTTCAGGGGCGCCGGTGCCCCTCAGTGGACCTTGGAGGCTTCTTCCAAAAGCCCGATTTGCAGCAAGTACTTGTCCGGCCCACAAAGGAGTGACTCCGTACCAATGATGACGCGTGGCTGACTATTTCTGAACAGTACTTTACAGGTACGAGCTCGTACAAGGTTCCGCCTCATGGGTCTCATGCAAGCGAGGCTCCAGAAGCAAACGCCTTACAGCGGAATGTGAGCAGAACAAGGCCCAGCTGAGATATTGCCGCAACTTGTATCCATCAGGTACTCGCTCCTAATATTAGAGAGAGAGAGAATGTTGAACTGCATCCGAGGAATCCGCCTGCCATTCTCTCAATCAGAGTCCAAACTGGCCAACCCCCTCGAGAGAGAGACCCAACCACCCCCTTGCAATCACCAATCAAGACTCGTATCCCCTGGAACTCCTGGTCAGCGCCCCTGGCTTGCACTGCGAGTCGCGGGCGCGGGCCAGCTTTTAGGGGCGATGGCTCTCTCTGATGGGATGGGATGGATGGGTCTATCAAGAGGAAAGCAAGGAACGAAAGGGGACGACCTGGAAACGGCCCGGACGATCCACTGTTGGGACAGCGCATCACGATGGTTGCTGCGATGGATGGATATCTTATTATTACAGTAGAATAGTTGATGGGACCTGTTAATGCTTAATGTTAGAGAGTTGGACGGTTGTGCCTTTGAATCGAATTGAGTTTCAGCGGTCTTGCCGCTGTGAACTTCGGGCTTAGCGGGTATCACGCCCTGTAACTTTGAAGCCCAGTGTTAACAACGTTTTATAGCCAATGGTCCACTTTTCGAGTCGACATATGCTCTTGGCCATGCTGAGGATTGTAGCTAATTCGCTGATCTGACCAGAAATGGAGCCGCGAGCCTCCTAAAAAAAAGTCTCCCTTCTACTAGTTACTGCTGATGGATGCATTGTTGCTCCCTCCCTTTCGTTGTGTAGCACTAGCAGTGAGTGAGTGAGTGAATGAATGAATGGTGTTTTTGTTTCCCATCGCACTCTCCCTTCCATTCTCACTCCCACGTTTTTGTATACGTACATACGTGTCTGCGTTCAGAGAATCAAAACATTCAATCCAAGTTTGCCGTCCAAGTCTTGATCTCTTCTTTCTCCCCCCTCTCAATGTCTTTGGCCACTGCACAAGGATCACACTGATAATAATACATATCACTCACGTCGAATAATTGGAAACTCCTCTCCATCCATCCAGCCATCAATCAATCAGTTCAAGGTGGTTCCCCTGTTATCTTACAGACACACCCTTGCAATTCTCCACCCCCTGACTTCGCCTTGGATAACCCGGCGCCGAGACACGCAGCGTTTCTCTCCCTCCCCGTGCGGGTTGGAACTCAAACCACCAAAAACCAACCCTCGTCTTCTCCCCTTTGCTGTTCTTTGCATTACGCATTGCCGACACTCGTTTTACGGCTACGCCAAATCGCTTTTGTCTCGCACTTGGACTAACGACGTCGACTCCTCAAGCTGGTGAATCACTCTCCGTGATTGATTCATCTTCTTGAACTCGTATCGACGACGAATCGCACAATTTATTGGTCTTTCTTTCTAGGCCAAGCCACTGCCCGTTCGGCCTTTTTGACGGTTTTTTGACAACAAACAATCAATCAATATCTTGCAGTGCCGGCCACGCTTGTTCTCCCGCCTGATCTTGATTCACAATCACGCTCGCTGGTCATCCACATGTGTACCACTAGGTGAGTTCTGGTAGCTTGACTGCCCATGAGGTTGTACCCTGTGCTTTGTTCATCCGGCTTCACATCACTGGATGACGTCTCCCAGAACAGGACAACCCATAGCGTGGACATGTTTCATACGGACAACAACTGACCTCATCTTCCAATAGATAATTAATTTAAGCAACATGTCGGGATATCCAGGCGGCGGTCAACGCGACCAGTACGATGATGGTTATGGCCATCAACAGGGAGGCAACCAGCAACAACACGGTGGAAACACTGACTCCTACTACCAAGATGATCAGTACTACGATCAAGGCTACGACAACCGTGGCCCCAACAACAACACTACCAACAACAACAACCACGACGGCTACTACGACGAATCGTGAGCACTGAGTCCCTCCTTCCGCAGTTCTTTCACTAACACACTAGCAGTGGTTACTACAACGCCGACCCGAATAACCCCTACCAGCAGGATGGAGGCTACTACGACGGCCACGATCAATACCAAGATGGATACTACGACAATGGCCAGGGTGGTTACTACGATCAGGACTACGACCGTGGCTATCAAGGCCAAGGAGCCCGCCAGGGCTCTGAGGAAGACTCCGAGACTTTCAGCGACTTTACCATGAGATCGGACATGGCTCGCGCTGCTGAAATGGATTACTATGGCCGAGGCGACGAACGTTACAATAGCTACAACGATGGACAACGTGGCTACCGACCCCCTTCCTCGCAAATCTCGTATGGTGGGAATCGCTCTTCGGGTGCTTCGACTCCTAATTATGGCATGGACTACGGTAATGTCCTCCCTGCTGGTCAGCGATCCCGAGAGCCCTACCCGGCCTGGACTTCGGACGCCCAGATTCCTTTGTCCAAGGAGGAGATTGAGGACATCTTCCTCGATTTGACCTCCAAGTTCGGTTTCCAGCGTGACAGCATGCGCAACATGTACGATCATTTGATGATCCTTCTCGACTCTCGAGCCTCGCGCATGACCCCAAACCAGGCACTTCTCTCCCTTCATGCTGATTATATTGGTGGCGACAACGCCAATTACCGCAAATGGTACTTTGCTGCTCACCTGGACTTGGATGACGCTGTAGGATTCTCCAATGCACAGGGCAAGGGCTTAAAGCGCAAGAAGAAGGGCGGAAAGAAGAAGAAGAAGGACGCCGAGGCCAATGAAGCTGAGACTCTGCAGGAGCTTGAGGGCGATGACAGTCTCGAAGCTGCTGAGTACCGCTGGAAGAGTCGCATGAACAAGATGTCTCAGCATGATCGGGTTCGTCAAATCGCTCTTTACCTGCTTTGCTGGGGTGAAGCCAACCAGGTTCGTTTCATGCCCGAGTGCTTGTGTTTCATCTTCAAATGTGCGGATGATTACCTCAACTCTCCCGCTTGCCAAGCTCTTGTTGAGCCTGTGGAGGAGTTTACTTACCTTAACAACGTCATTACTCCTCTCTACCAATACTTGAGAGACCAGGGATACGAGATTTCCGACGGCGTGTACGTCCGCCGTGAGCGTGACCACAAGAACATCGTTGGTTATGATGATTGTAACCAGCTTTTCTGGTATCCCGAAGGTATTGAGCGCATTGCCCTTCAAGATAAGAGCAAGCTGGTTGATGTGCCTCCTGCTGAGCGATATCTCAAGCTGAAGGATGTCAACTGGAAGAAGTGCTTTTTCAAGACTTACAAGGAGTCTCGTTCGTGGTTCCATCTTCTCGTCAACTTCAACCGTATTTGGATCATTCATTTGACCATGTTCTGGTTCTACACCTCCCATAACGCTCCCAGTCTGCTGGTTGGACCAAAATACGAACAGCAGGTCAACCAGAAACCCTCAACAGCTAAGCAATTCTCTATCGTCGGTTTTGGTGGTGCCATTGCATCGCTTATCCAGGTTCTCGCTACTCTGGCGGAATGGGCTTATGTTCCTCGTCGATGGGCTGGTGCGCAGCATCTTACCAAGCGACTCCTGTTCTTGCTCTTTATCCTTGTCCTCAACGTCGCCCCTGGTGTGAAGGTTTTCATGTTGCCCAAACTTGGACCGGAGAAGATCAACACCGCCATTGGAATCGTTCACTTCATCAATGCTGTCATCACTTTCATTTTCTTCTCTATCATGCCCCTCGGAGGTCTATTTGGCAGCTACCTGTCTACCAATAGCAGACGCTACGTTGCTAGCCAGACATTCACTGCCAGCTGGCCAAGACTCCGTGGCAATGACATGGCAATGTCATATGGTTTGTGGGCAACAGTATTTGGTGTGAAGATGGGTGTCTCATACACTTACCTGATTCTTTCGTTCCGTGATCCCATCCGATACTTGAGCATCATGAACGTTGACTCTTGCCTGGGTGACAAGACACTCCTCGGCAATCAACTTTGCCGCTGGCACCCAACAATTGTCCTGGCCCTGATGGCCTTCACTGACGTTATCTTCTTCTTCCTCGATACTTACCTTTGGTATGTCTTGCTGAACACCGTCTTCTCGGTTTCGCGATCGTTCTATATCGGATCCTCCATCTGGACACCCTGGCGCAACATCTTCTCTCGTCTTCCTAAGCGTGTTTACTCCAAGGTTCTAGCAACGACAGACATGGAGATCAAGTATAAACCAAAGGTTCTTATTTCGCAGATTTGGAACGCCATCGTTATTTCGATGTACCGTGAGCATCTTCTTGCGATCGAGCACGTTCAGAAGCTTCTTTATCATCAGGTTCCTTCTGAGCAGGAAGGCAAGCGAACTCTTCGTGCACCTACTTTCTTCATTTCTCAGGAAGATCACTCTTTCAAGACTGAGTTCTTCCCCGCCTACAGCGAAGCTGAACGCCGCATTTCGTTCTTTGCGCAATCCCTATCGACTCCGATTCCTGAGCCTCTGCCCGTCGACAACATGCCTACCTTTACAGTCATGATTCCCCACTACAGCGAAAAGATTCTTCTTTCTCTCCGTGAAATCATCCGCGAAGATGAGCCTTACTCACGTGTTACCCTCCTGGAGTATCTCAAACAGCTGCACCCTCACGAGTGGGACTGCTTTGTCAAAGACACCAAGATTTTGGCCGACGAAACCTCGCAATACAACGGCGAGACAGATAAGAACGAAAAGGACACGGCCAAGAGCAAGATCGACGATCTTCCCTTTTACTGCATTGGTTTTAAATCTTCCGCACCCGAGTACACCCTCCGTACTCGTATCTGGGCGTCTCTTCGTTTCCAAACCCTATACCGCACTATCTCTGGTTTCATGAACTACAGCCGTGCCATCAAGCTCCTCTACCGTGTCGAGAATCCCGAGGTTGTTCAGATGTTCGGTGGTAATACCGACAAGCTCGAACGTGAACTGGAGCGTATGGCCCGTCGCAAGTTCAAGATTGTCGTTTCTATGCAGCGATTCTCCAAGTTCAAGAAAGAAGAGATGGAAAATGCCGAATTCTTGCTCCGCGCCTACCCTGACCTTCAAATCGCCTACTTGGACGAGGAACCCCCGGTTGCTGAAGGCGAGGAGCCCCGCCTTTACTCAGTCCTTATCGACGGCCATTCTGAAGTTATGGAGAACGGCATGCGACGCCCCAAGTTCCGCGTTCAACTCTCTGGCAACCCTATCCTCGGTGACGGAAAGTCCGACAACCAGAACCACTCCATCATCTTTTACCGTGGAGAGTACATCCAGCTCATCGATGCCAACCAGGACAACTATCTCGAGGAGTGTCTCAAGATTCGTAGCGTTTTGGCCGAATTTGAAGAGATGAAGACTGACAATGTTTCCCCTTACACTCCTGGTGTCAAAAATGACGTTAGCTCCCCTGTGGCCATTCTCGGTATGCGAGAATACATTTTCTCTGAGAACATTGGTATTCTTGGTGACATTGCTGCCGGTAAGGAACAGACATTCGGTACTCTCTTCGCTCGAACGATGGCTCAAATCGGTGGTAAACTTCATTACGGCCATCCCGATTTTCTCAACGGTATTTTCATGACAACGCGTGGTGGTGTCTCCAAGGCTCAGAAGGGTCTGCATCTGAACGAGGATATTTACGCTGGTATGACTGCCATCCTTCGTGGTGGACGTATCAAGCAATGTGAATACTTCCAGTGTGGTAAGGGTCGTGATTTGGGTTTCGGTTCCGTCCTCAACTTCACAACGAAAATTGGTACTGGTATGGGTGAACAGTTCTTGTCCCGCGAGTACTACTATCTCGGCACTCAACTCCCTCTCGACCGATTCTTGTCCTTCTACTATGCCCATCCAGGTTTCCATTTGAACAACATGTTCATCATGTTCTCCGTTCAGATGTTCATGATCACGATGGTCAACCTGGGAGCCCTTCGCCATGAGACAAAGGCTTGTGAATACAACCGAAATGTCCCCATCACCGACCCTCTCTATCCTACTGGTTGTGCCAACACTGATGCTCTCACCGACTGGATTTACCGATGTATCGTTTCCATTCTTTTCGTTCTCTTCCTCTCTTTCATCCCTCTCATTGTTCAGGAGTTGATGGAGCGTGGCTTCTGGCGCGCCTTCGTCCGATTGATGAAGCAATTCTGCTCGCTCTCGCTCATGTTCGAGGTTTTCGTCTGTCAGATCTATGCGAACTCTGTGCAGCAGAACATTTCGTTCGGTGGTGCGCGATATATTGGTACTGGTCGTGGTTTTGCCACTGCACGTATTCCTTTCGGTGTCTTGTATTCTCGATTCGCTGGACCAGCTATTTACTTCGGCGCTCGTCTGCTCATGATGCTTCTCTTCGCGACCCTGACTGTCTGGAAGGGTGTGTTGATCTATTTCTGGATCACGCTTCTAGCGCTGACAATCTCGCCCTTCTTGTACAACCCTCACCAGTTCGCATGGACTGATTTCTTCATCGACTACCGAGACTACCTTCGATGGTTGTCCCGTGGTAACTCCCGAAGCCACGCCTCGTCTTGGATTTCCTACTGTCGTTTGTCTCGAACTCGTCTTACTGGTTACAAGAGAAAGGCTCTAGGAGACCCCTCTGCTAAGATGTCTGCAGACGTTCCTCGCGCTCCGTTTGCCAACATCTTTTTCAGCGAGATTTTCTCTCCCCTGATGCTTGCCGTTGTCACGATTCTCCCTTATCTGTTCATTAACGCCCAAACTGGTGTTAAAAATGCCCCCCAGAAGGACAGCGTCAAGACCAAGCCCCAGCCAACCGACTCTCTGATCCGGCTACTCATCATTGCCTTTGCCCCTATTGGTGTTAACGCAGGTGTCTTGGCTGCTATGTTTGGCATGGCCTGCTGTATGGGTCCTCTCCTCAGCATGTGCTGCAAGAAGTTCGGCAGTGTTCTCGCCGGTATTGCTCACGCTACTGCCGTTATCTTCTTGCTGGTCTCCTTCCTGGGTATGTTTGTTCTCGAGGGCTTCAACTTTACCCGCACATTGGCTGGTATGATTGCCGTGACTTGCATTCAGCGCTTTTTCGTCAAGCTCATTGTGTCTCTTGCCCTTACCCGTGAATTCAAGGGTGACACTGCCAACATTGCTTTCTGGACCGGAAAGTGGTACTCCATGGGATGGCACACCATCTCTCAGCCTGCTCGAGAGTTTCTCTGCAAGATCACCGAATTGTCCATGTTCGCAGCCGATTTCGTTTTGGGTCATTGGCTGCTCTTTTTCATGGCACCTATTATCTTGATTCCCAAGATTGACATGCTCCATTCTATGATGCTGTTCTGGCTTCGCCCAAGGTATGTCTTATCCTTTGCTTCTTATGTTTTGAATTTGCCCTAACCTCAGAGCAGTCGCCAAATCCGACCTCCCATCTACTCGATGAAACAATCCAAGCTCAGACGCAGACGTGTGGTTCGTTACGCCATCCTCTACTTCACGCTTCTCGTCGTTTTCATCGCTCTGATTGCTGGCCCTATCGTGGCTGGCAAGTACATGCCACCCAACACGATCAGCGATGCCCTTGGCGATATTGCCGGCTTCAGACTCTATCAGCCTAACGACCTCAACAATGACAACACCAACAGCACTATGGCTACTGGTACAGGGATGCAAGGCTACACCGGTGCTGGTCTTACGAAGACCAAGACTGGCGCTGATGCCTCGGCAACTGGCAAGATCAAGCTGTTCTAGGTGGGAATATCTAGACAGCTCGCTTTGGAAGCGCCTTATACGGGGCGATGTCCCTAGCTTGTTTCTCCTGACAGAAAAATTGTGGAAATGCGAAGTTTTTGTTTTTTGCTTGTTTTTGTTTTCAGTTCAGCAGTTTGAGTGGATGCACGTGCATACGTAGGTTGAAGTTTATAGAAGACGGTAGGAGATGGGAGAGATACAGGAGGAGGAGGTTGGCATAAGTCAGACCTTACATTCACTGGCTGAACTGGACTGATCTTTTTTGGTACAAGGCGCACTTTCTTTTTTTTTAAACTATTATAATGTGTACAATGAAAGGAAGAAACACATCCATGGCAGAAACTCTAGACCTAAATGCAAATAATGCCTTTTGAACATTCATTTCATTTCATTTCATTTTTACTACTAGCCTACGCTCACTAAGGTACCTATAGACACTAAACATCCATTGTAAGAGGGGGGGTATTCTACGGATACTCTATTGTACTACTACGAAGCTTGTGATTTTGGTAGGTTTATTTCAATATGTGTAAGCCAATTTTACGTATTCCCATTCCCCGGGCTATCCGATGACCCCTACACTTCCCCTGTAGTGGATGGCCTGTGGTCTTATTGTTTCTGACCCTCAGGTACCCGTTAAGCCCCTGTTAGATATGGATCCTTATCACAGCCAATCAGCCTTCGGGTCTGCGGCTCGACTCGCTTCGACGTTAGAGGACGGGACTCTGGAGGCCCCTTTGTAGACCCATGTAGGTACCTACTAATGATGGACCTTCCATTGACTTGACAATTCAGAATCCTCGGACGACGTCCATTTCAACTCCTTTCAACAACACGCTTCCAGTCCAAACCAATATATACTCTCACGACCGGGCGAGACGAGGCGAGACCCGACGCGACGCGAGATCGATAGAAGTTGGTTGACGTAGCCATTCAAGACAATTGGAAACAGAAAAAACATGGAACTCGATGCCCTCCAAGCCCGGGTGGGCGAAATCCTCGAACAGGCCGCCGTCTACTTCCATAAAGTCCCTGGTTCTGCAGTATTTATGCGCTACATCCAGTCGAGTTATCAGAACGACCCCGTGCGATCCGCCATTGAACTTGTGCTGCTTCTCTTCTTTATCCGCTATCTCCTGTCGCCTTCTTACTCGACCCGTAAGCAGAATTACATCAAGTTGAGAGAGGAGGTGAGAACATAGCCAGATCCTTAATTCCCACCGGATTGAAGTCGCTAATCTTGGCCTTCTTTGTAGGAAATTGAGGAGTTGATCGATGAATGGCAGCCCGAGCCTCTCGTCGTCGAACAGACTCCATTTGAGGTTGCTGAAGCCGAACGTCTTCCTGTCCTTGTTGGGTGAGCATCATCAAGTCTAGTCGCATGAATACGCAATCTAGTCAGGATCAGCATCTGATATTTCTATAGTCCTACTGGTCCCAAGACTAAACTCGCCAACGGCCGAACTGTTACCAATCTCGCATCCTACAACTTCTACAACTTCAACGGCAATGATCAGATCAAGGAGAAGGCTATCCAGGTTCTGCGCACCTATGGTGTTGGCCCTTGCGGACCTCCCCAGTTCTATGGTACCCAGGACGTTCACATGAAGACTGAAGCCGACATTGCCGCGTATTTGGGCACCGAAGGCTGCATCGTCTATGCTCAATCCTTCAGCACCATCTCTAGTGTCATTCCCTCTTTTTCCAAGCGTGGCGACGTTATCATCGCTGATCGTAATGTCAACTTCGCTATTCGCAAAGGTCTCGAGCAATCGCGAAGCACAATCCGCTGGTACGAACACAATGACATGGATGCTTTGGAAGACGCTATGAAGGCTGTCGCCCGGGAGCAGGCCAATGCCAGGAAACTTACCCGTCGTTTTGTCGTAACCGAAGGCTTGTTTGAGCTCTCTGGAGATTCTATCGATTTGCCCCGCCTGGTTGAGCTTAAAGAGAAGTACAAGTTCCGTGTTATTCTGGATGAGACCTGGTCTTTTGGTGTTCTCGGCCGTACCGGTCGTGGTATCACTGAGGCGCAAAACGTGGATCCCCAACAGGTTGACATGATCATTGGTTCACTCGCTGGACCTCTCTGTGCCGGTGGTGGCTTCTGTGCTGGTCCCAAGGATGTGGTCGAGCACCAGCGCATCACATCTTCTGCGTATACGTTCTCTGCCGCTCTCCCTGCCATGTTGGCTGTCACCGCCAGTGAGACCCTCAACCTGCTCCAGTGTAACCCTGAAATCCTGGCACAGTCCCGCGAGAACATCAAGGCCATGAGGGCTCAATTGGATCCCCGCAGTGATTGGGTTTACAGCCCAAGCGACCCCGAGAACCCTATTATGCTCCTTGTCCTCAAGCCCGAAGTTGTGGCTGCCCGTAAGCTCGGACTGGAAGATCAAGAACGCATCTTTCTGGACTGTGTGGAAGAGGTGCGTGCATCAAACACTGAAACATGAAACATGAACGAAAATAAAGTGAACTGACTCCTGAACAGACTCTTGCCAACGGCGTCTTGATCACAAGAACCAAGACCAGGCCTTATGCGCACGCTGTCAAGCCCAAGGACAACGCGTGGTTTGCCCAGCCTGCTCTCCGAATTTGCGTTACATCAGCACTGTCTAAGAAGGATATTGAGAAGGCCGGTGTGACTATTCGACATGCTATCACCAAGGTCATGACACGAAAGACGAGCACCAAGACCGCCTGATTCAGGGGCTTAACGGATGATAATTTTGATGACAGACGGAGGCTGGCTGAATGCATGTTATACAGCTGAGCATAGTCGATAAGGCGTCGGGCTGCACTGAGACCCTTTTTTATTATGGATAATCAGCCAACGCAATAGATGAGGGGGAATATGGAACGATTTACAAAGTGGCTGGCAGCCATTTCACAAGCTAATGATTAATAGATGCGGCCTTTGTTCGCTAGCATTGAATGGATATTTCCCGATATAATGGTTTTGTGTCTTTGTGGGTGCCGTGAATAGATGTTGATTGATCGGTTTCAGAATCATGTTGTTGATACCGACGGGGGATGTAAGTATCTATCTGTCTGCTTCAATTACTCACAGTTGATGAAGTCGTCTCTGCCAAGTTGCTGTTTTCGAATGTAAAAAATTATGCGAGATAGAGAAGTAGACGTCAGCTGTCTCGCGGATTTTATGAGCCATCCCTTGCCAAGTCACGCCCGATGGTGCCAGCTTACTGTACAGCCAAACATCACGGACTCTAATCTGACAACAGAATCACCAAGGACGCACATGCAGAAGAAGGATCACAATTGGCAGGGCCGTAGTCTCAGTCTCACAGTTTATTTTTGCCAGACGGATGATGAGGAACCTTTTCAGCTCGCAACAGGACTTTAGGCATGTCTCAGGCGCTGCATCCCTTGGGAGATTACAGGTCTCGAAAGTACGCGCCATGCAAAGAAATCACCTCATTCCAAGAGTCACGAGCGTCGTGGCCTCTTTTTGTGATTCATTTTTAAGGTTTATGTTTTCGGGCAGTTTGAGTTGTTGAGTTCCATGTTCCGAGTGAGTTTCTGCGTTCGTGTGTCTCAATTTCTGGGAGCGGGCTTGAGTGTGAATAGGGAGAACAAGGGATGAAGTCTTATAACCAAGGCAAAGCCGAGCCAATGGAATTAAGGATCTCGGGATGAAACTCACGGACTGAGGGGAATTACGGAGGTGAGGAGTGTCTCACTTGTCTCTTGCAGGTTCAAGCTTAAGCTCAACACTTACAAACGGTACCTAGGAAGGCAGGCTCAACACGTGTCTTACCGTACCGTACTGTGTAGTTCCTTCTAGGGTTGTTTTCTTTGCTTATCATCGTAGAGAGGCCCCTTCCTCCCTTGTTTTGAAGTCTCCTCTTTTTCTACTTTTACCTCTCTACCTTCACCTTCGCTTTATCATCTTCTTCTTCATTCATTCACTCCTACAATCGTTTTTCGTTTCTTTTCCTACTTACAATCACTTCCTAAGATCCGTCATTCTTTGATTCTTCTTTTCAATTCTATACACACTCTTTTCATCTGAATCCTATTCATTCTTGGATAGCGGGTTGTTAAGTCCCGTCTTATACACTCATTTTCTCAATTCACTGACCTTTAAACCACTATTTGAGCTCGTTGTAGCAGCTCGTTCACTCTCTAACAACTCTACAAACTACCAACCTACGAAGGTTCTTATAAAATATTTAACAAAATGTCGATGAAACGTTTCTTCACTTCGGCGGTTGCCATGGCGGCGGTTGTTGCTGCTGTTCCTGTTGGTGCGTATTCTCCTGACCAGGCTGTAACTCGAAGCTGACAGTACCAACAGCCCGTCCGCTCGAGAAGAGAGAACCGTATGCTTTTCTCGTGACATGAAACCGCGGTGTTGACTAACAAGATTGTAGTGTTACGACTATCACTCTGACTTCGGCCTCTACCTACACCGCAACTATCGCTCCTGCTACCCCTGTCACTCCTACAGGAACTGCAACTTACCCAGAAACTACAGCTCCCGTTTCTGGTAGCCCCAAGCCCCCTAAGAACGGCAAGCCTGACGGTTCCTGTAGCTCTACAGGCACTTGCGGATCTGGTAGCGGCGGCAGTTCATCCGGTTCTAAGCTCCCTGGTGTCGCATATGCCCCCTACCGAGGCGATCACCAGTGCAAATCCAAGGACGAGATCCAGCAAGATATTACGCAGCTCGCAGCTGATTTTTCAGTCCTTCGTATCTATGGCACCGACTGTGACCAGGTCGCCAATGTCTACTCATGCGCCAAGGGTAGCGGCATGAAGCTGTTCCTCGGTATCTGGAACATTGACGACGTTCAAAATGAGGCCAAGACCATCATAAGTGCAATCGACGACTGGGACGTCGTTGACACCATCAGCGTTGGCAATGAACTTGTCAACAATGGAGCTGCCACCCCAGCAAAGGTCATCGCCGCTGTCAAGCAGGCTCGTGAGATCCTTCGTGCCGCTGGCTACCAAGGTCCTGTTGTCACGGTTGATACATTTATTGCTGACAATGCCAACCCTGAACTTTGCAACGAGAGTGACTACTGTGCTATCAACGCTCACGCCTTTTTCGATGCCAACACCTCTGCTGACGAAGCTGGCCAGTGGCTCTCCAACACTGTCGAGGACCTTCGATCTAAGATTTCTGGCGACAAGCGTATCGTCATTTGCGAGACTGGCTGGCCAACCAAGGGCAACAGCAACGGCAAGGCTGTTCCCGGTATGAGCCAACAGAAGGCTGCTCTTGACTCTATCAAGCAGGCATTCTCCAGCCACATGGGAGACCTGATCCTCTTCTCTGCCTTCAACGATCCTTGGAAGAAGGCCGAGGCCGCAACTTTCATGGCCGAGCAATGGTGGGGTATCGAAGGCCAGGACTCAGTTTCCAACAAGGACCCGTCGCCTTCTAACTAGGGAGCGGCTCCCCGATTTGTCATGTCAGTTAGACCTTCAACTATTTGAATGGTTTGCGGTCACGTTTTTACTTCGAGATAACGCTCGAATTATGTATTTTCTATGATGTTTAATGTTTTATTGTTATTGCTTGAGGGTTGTTGATGCCGATTATCAGGTGGCCATTGCAAGGCTGTACGAGCCTATCATCTTGGGAGGTATGTTGGAGGTTTGTTCGTTTTTCTTTTCAAGCTTCGACTACCTCATCACATCACCTCACTTTATGGCTGCTCTTTTAGAGATAAGAAAAGAATTACACTTAGTATCTGTTATTTGAATCGAAATGTCCGTTATACAACTTGACTTGGATTCCAGACAGTGGGTGAAAGTACAAGTGAGTGAGTGGCTTGACCGAAACATGGGTATCTATACGTTCACGATGGTCGAAACTTAGAATACGATCGAGCTCAAAAAACAACGTTGATGAATTGCCTATATAACTATGAAGGGCGATGTCCTACAGCCACTGTGCCTCACATTGGGAATTTCGTTACTCATAAGACTATACCCAATGCACCCCATGCCAGCCCAGTAATTTCCTCATAATGCATAAAGCATAACAAAATATAGATCTCTGTACCATCGCAGTTGCTGGCCAAAGAGGCTCTACCCTTGACAAGCAGATTCAGATGCTACAGTTGCTGCAATGCAGCTCGAGATCTCAACCAACTTGTCCAAGGCTGGCAAATGCATATGGGCACTAAATAAGTGGTTTGCTCACTGTGGATGACGAGCACATCATTGAATAGAACGTAACAACAAGTTTTGGGACGCAATGCCAGAATATGGGAATAAAGACCCAACGCATCAGACGAGGAGGTGAACACGCAATGGTTTTGCTTCTCTTTGGGAAGGTAAAAAGAAAAAGAAAGTAAAGCATCAAATCTCATATCGTCCAGAAGTCATACCAAGCTCAATATCAGTTACCACAAATGATGGAGATGTCTCAAAAGATCCGACCTGGGATCAAGATCGTCTAACACGCACCCATCAAGCGGCCCTGCATATTTCAGCAGCACACGCGACGGGATGAGTTTAGCAGATCCAAAGTTCGTCAAGAAACTGGTCGAGTTCGATGATGCGGAATCGGGAGCCGATGCTCTGGTCCTTCAAAAGAGTAGTCCAAGCAGAAGAAAGACTGGCTTTCCAAGAAACAACCTCAACGCTCCAGCCCATTTTCAGAGCGCGTTGAGCTTGAGTCAGGAAGCCGTCTGAATACTTGGCCGGCCGAGCATCACCAGTAGCGATGACAAGCGTGCCAGGCTCCTCGAAATACTGCATAACAGACTCGCTGATTCTAATTTGGAGGGTTTCGTCAACCATGTCTTCGACATAACGGAAACCGCCGGCTTCAAATGTGTTGTGGTCATCAGTAACAGATTGCTCAGGACGACGACTGCGAAGGTCGACGCGGTAGCCAAGATCCTTGAGTTCCTGGACAAAAATGGGCTCGTTGCGGTTGGGACGCACAGAGCAGCCAACGTTGAGCCATTCCGCGTATCGATCGCGGGTAAGGAATTCATGAAAGAAGGCAAGGTTCATTTGTGGAAGAGGAACAAAGCGTGAGGACTCTGGCAGACCAAATCTTACTCTCAGGGCCTTTTGGAATCCAATGATGATGTTGGACATGTCGACAAAGACATGAATCCCATTTTCTGCAATAGTGGGATAATCCTTGCACATCATAGAGTCTATAACCCGCTCATGAACGAGCTTTCTCATGAGGCCCTCATGCTTGACCACCGTGGTCTGCACGTTACTGTGAATCTCAGTAAGGGGGCCATATTTGAAATGCTGATATGAGATGACATGTCTGACATGGTCCGATTGGATGCCACCCAGGACCACTATGTTGGGTTCAGAGCTATCTCTGGAATGAGATTTGCCCTTGCCCGGATTTGAACATTTCTTGTTCTTTTTGGTTACGTCAAAATGCTGAAGCGGGGACTCGCTTGAGCTTGGTGGTGTCGAGGCAGCGGTTGAGTAAGACGTGGCAGGCAGCACATCAGTGTCAGAACCACATCCAGCCTCTGAGTCGGTAATAGGGTCGAAGTTGGGCTGGTTTGATTTGAGGAATTCATCCTTATCTTCCTCGTACATCTCTTCCTTCAGAACAGTCTCCTTCGTAATTCGAATAGCCTTTCCAGTTCGCTTCTCATTAATTTCGCTTTCAATCTTTATGTAATGAATACGGCCTTCAGTGCTGGGGTTCGGTTGCCCTGAGGCGGCAATGCATGTTTGCTCCCGATCCTCTTGACGGGAATGCTTAGGCACAGCTGAGGATTTGGGGTCACTGTCTGCATTGTTGATGGATTGCGGTGCAGAAGGTCGCTTCAATATTGTGATCGGCTGTACCTTTGGGGAAGCCACTGGCTTTCGCTGCTGTTGGGTCGATTCATTGTCATTGAGACGAATTTGCTGGAAGAGCCGTTTGAAGTTTCCAAGGGATGGGATTGAGTCAGAAGCCTTTGCATTCTTCGGGGAGGCCCAGTCCGTGAGACTGTTGGAGCTCAGCTTGGTGAAGTCACCAAGCTTGAGACTACCGTCATGTGCAGCATTATTTGCAGGCTTACTGCTACCCGGCGGCTCGTGAAGAGGATCGTCTGTTGAGTTTGTCGTTGTCGATGCCATAATAACCATCAAAAGCGACTACGCACATAAATGCGAGTTGGTGGTTACAGATCAAGTTGGTGAGTTGCTCAACGCCAATGCCAGACGTGAGAGTATTGACCAATGGCGCCAGTAAAATGAATTGTCCAAAGTTGCAACTGCAATTAGCTAGGACAACGGGAAATGGCAAAGCCAAGAAGATATCGAGAGACCGATTTGCCACAACTGAGAATCTAGAATCGCCGCAGAAGCAAGACCCAGAATGAGCTGAAACAAAAACGGGCGTCGCGTAGTTTAGTAGAAGAGGGAACTCGGAATGGCCAAACACAGTCTGGGGTGATTCAAACACCAAATCCAATGCGTCAGGTTTTGCCGCTTGATGAAGCCAAGTGAGATCAAGTGCGGAGATCGAGCTACCAGAATATCATGAGGTCACAAGAAGGGAAAAGGGTGAACTGAGTCAAGGCCGTGTTAAGTAGGATATAAAAATCAAAGACAGAGAACAAGGAATAGAATGGAGAACAGTTGCGTAAAGACTCGAGTCAAGAACAAGGATCGAAATATAGGGAACAAGGAAATAGGAACGTTAAACCGTTGACGAAGAATGAATGAGATGAGATGAGATGAATGATGAGTCAATTCACCTCGAACTGAGGCTGCCACCTTTGAGTGGCTTTCCGGGATCCGGGATGGCATGTTCCCGGCCAATCAGATCGTGACATAGGTGGCATAAGGGTCCCGTAACTCACGTGTTTATTGCCACCCCAAACGTCGATCCAAGTGACTGAACAAGTAACTTACCGATAGCTTAGGTATACTCGGTATGACAACAGCACGACAAAGATCAAGTCTCTGAAGCGAGACCGGACATATTGTGTTTAACATCATCACTTACTTGACAACATTTAGCGACTTGCCATAGAGCAAAGATTTTGTCAAATTTCTATCTCTGCTTTCCACATTGTGTCCACCATCCTGAAGTTCATATGTGCCAGATGCATTCATCCCTCTGAATAACCCTGCCCTACGGATACATAAAGTGAGAATGGAAATATTGTTTCCTGCTTATGCTCAACATTTCGAAAACATATGCATGAACAAGAAGTCTGCGAATACTGCCTGATTTGCATATTCAAATAATCCGAAGCTGCTCCTGTCCCATTGAACTAATCTCTTGTGCCTTTTGACATAGCCTGTTTCGTTTTTTTTCTTCCATTCAGAATTATGAGCAGACAGAGCTTTGAAAGAAAATTACAACCATACTTGGCATCTTTCCTGGCAAGACTTGCATGATGATTTCCATAGCTAAGCTCCATGGCCATCACCTTCGAAAATCGATACTAGCTCGAGATGAGTCCAGGCTTGGTCGCACTGAGCTGCTTGAGCTTCGTCTTCGTCTCGCTCGTTGTTCGTTGGGGTCGGAAGGGTGCAAACCAGTCGACTTCGCAAACATGTTGAGTACATCAGTCAACGAGATAACACCAGTAAGCCTTCCTGAAAGACGAGCCCCGGCCATGGCCGATGCGGGCACGGCAGCTGTAGGGACTGGAGAAGCAGGTACTGCTGCAGTCGGGACAGGCGATGGGGGTGCAGGCGCCGATACGGGTGCACCAGGAGGTGGAGGGCCGGCGGTCGTGAAAGATTGGGGCCCCATCAAAGGTGTTGCAGGAGCTGAAGGGGAGGGTGACGCCGATTCAACCACCCACATTCGATGCGATCGAGTAGCAACGAGCTTGGCAACGGTATGGGCCAGAGTCGAGTAGGGGTTCACGTAGAATACGGGAAAGACATCGCGTCCGTGTTCAACTCCTCGCTCGTTGAGAATCACAGAAATAAAGTTCATGCATGACGAATTGAGTAAATGGGCGTTGGAACTCTTGGTTAAGTGGCGGACGTCTTTGGTCGAGATGTTGCCCACCACATTCATGCCGTTATCAACAACTGCAACGCTTGTAAGTCCTTCATTGTTCATAAGCGTGAGTGCTTCAGATAAGGGTGAATCGGAGCTATGACCTGTTAAAACGTATCATTCTGAGACTGTGTAGGAACTCACTTGACAGAAACAATCTCCTTGGCCCCAACACCCAGATCACGCAGCAAAGCAGGGTAAAGTCGATCGATTGAAGGAAAGTTGACACCCTCGTTCCAGAAAAACTCGACAATTCGAAGTTGGCTTGCGATACCAACCACCTCGCCGCTAGTAGTTGTCACCAGCAGACGATGGATGCCACTGCCGAGAATCTGAATAGCCTGCGCGAGCTTTTCGTCACCAGGCAACGTGATGAGTGATTCCTTGCGGAAAAGAGGGAAGACGTCTCGTAAAGGAATCTGGCCACCTTCCTGAGCCTTGGCCAGAATCGAATTGAATAGCTCAACCTGATCTTCTTCGGGTTTGGCGAGACCGACGACAACAAGTAGGTATGCGTTCAGATCGGTATAATCGAACGTGGAGACCGCGATATGGGTGGAGGGATCCTCGCGGACCAGAACAACGTTGGTCGGGCTCTTGAGGAGGAGCTGCGAGTTATAGTTAGCATGACTATTCGGTAATCGAAGGCGCATCTGGGGTCAGTCCTGTATTAGATGACAGTCAAAGTTTTAAGCTCACCTTTGTAGCTTCTTCAACGCTGCTATCGAACTCAACCCATTTAACATCATCGGGGGATACAAGCTCTCCAATCGCTACATCACGCCAATCGCGGCCGGCAAATCTGGGGTTGGCATGCTTGTTTCCTGCCGGAGGATGGTTCAACAGCTCCTGGAGAGCGGCCTGTGTGAAAGACGGGTGCCGTTGAGAGCGTGGGGACGAGGGCGCATTGCGCAAGCCCTCGGCGAAGCTTGCGCGGTGTGCGGATATGGAGCTTGGGCCAGAACCAGCGGATATAGACACAGAAGGAGATCGCTGAGAAAGAGTAGGTGGCTTATGAGTGGACGAAGAGCCCGAAGCAGCACTGTTGAGGCTGGTCGAGCTGGTCGCGCGAGTATCCTTGAGCTCGCGGGAGGTTGAGCTCGGTGAGGGGTCCATGGTGGAATCGTTTCGCTTTGACCAGGTGATGAATTGACTGACTGATGTTGAGATTTGATAGATCGGACTGGCAATAAGCGATAGACCAACACGATCTGGGGCGAACAAAAGAGCGCTCTATGTATTGCAATCGAGAGACAGATGAATGGATAATGGCGAATAATGATTTGTCGCGACAATTGCAATGATGAAATGGTAGTTTGCACAGAGATGGGCGAAGTAAGGCGAGACGAGACAAGACAAGACAAGACAAGACAAGACAAGACAAGACGGACGTGGGAGTAACTAGACGCGGGGCGCAGGCAGTGGAGGATAAGAGAGTGAGCGAGTGGTTCGAGTTGAATGGATCTCGATATTCAAGTCCGATATTGGAAAGTGGTTAGAGTCAGAGTCAGTCACAAACTAAGAAGAATCAGGATACAAAAGATCAGAAGACATTTATTTGCCAAGGACAAGGCGATCGATAGATGAGGTGAATTGAAGTGGAATGGTTTTTTCCCTGCCTCTTGCTGCGGAGGTTGGGTCTGGAGATGAGACTTGTCTGCGAGGGGCACGAGGTAACAATCCAAAGCCATGAGTGGGCGGGGGAACGTTTTGCATGATGACATAGGCCGCCTAGAGTAAAGTAAAGTAAAGTAAAGTAAAGTAAAGTAAAGGTGGGTGAGCGGGTGATGGTGGAGTGCCCCGCGATGGATGGATTGGATGAATGAGGTTGGTCGGGGACGGGACCTCAATCTCCAGCGTGGAAACTTATGTACTGATACCTTAGACAAGTAACTCGACCCTGAGAGAATGGAAGAAACTACCACTAAATACTACATACAGTAAATGCAAGGACACCCGGGCATTCGATTTCCATGCAGCTGTGACCACTATTTAGGAATTGATTTACACTAATATCAGATAATCCATTCCAGCACCTAACCATCCTCACGATGATCCGGCAGGGCTACCGCAGAACCTTCTACCATACCATACGGATACCACCAACGATGATCATCGCTCACTAACGTAGGTAGACTCGGCTAGAAAATGTGGATGTCTTCAAGGAACTCCCTGGTCTTGCAGTTTGTGATACGTAACCAAACTATGCACAGGTAACATGAATAAAGAGCCATAGGAAACTTGCTAGGGTTTTTATAAATGCCTTGCTGGTAAATATCATCATATAGAATCTTGAAATGTTCGTTATCCAAGATCTCTGTACAACTTCGACTTGTGTATAAGATCAAGCCCATGGGTCTAATTATGGAAAGTCAGTAATACAAAAGTGGTACTACTACTTGGAAAGCTTGAGTCAATGACCTCGTAAGAATTTAAGCTGTTGTAGTTGGCATTTCAAATTGCCAGATGGTGAGTGTTGATCAATCAACCTGAATGAAAGTTATTCAGGAATAAACTTTAGTACCTATTCAACATCATATCCTGTAGCCTTATTAAATACACAAACTCAAAACTAATCAGGCCAGAGAAAACGTTTCGTGTCAATTTGATAGGTTGAAGAAATGATTGGCTAAGGTAATTGAGCTGCAGCCGCAATGCATCATGACAAGAAAGAAGATTTCATTATGCATGGATATCTGATGGAAGCCATCCATCCGTTCTGGCGGTGTGGTGGGGCACGGCGTGGACGGGCTGCTAAGGTAGAACAAATAACGTACCTACTTATGAAGGAAATCAAATAAATCCAATGAAAACAAGAGGCATTGGGTGCTGTTTGGCTCATTTTAATCTTCTTTGTCTACGGTGCTGGATGATCAAAGAGGCGTTCTCCCGGTCCATCTGGCGTCAATTTTTCTTTCATGACTTCGGAACCTCGATAAGTTAATCTACCTAGGTTCATATCATGCGCCAACCATAGACACAAAAGAATACTAACTTTATAAGTCCAGACCAGTTTCCATCAGAAGCTTTGGAGGTCATCTCTTAACTTCAACTTATAAAAAGTCAGTCCTAGGTATGTCTTGATTGTAGCCTGGCAGAAAAGGTAAAAAATAAACAATATCTTGCCTTACAGAAAAAAAAAAACACACTAGCAACGACCTGGTCACCGCGCACCCTTTGTTTTTTTTTTCCTTTGGGCTCAAGTCTGTCCCCAAGTACCTCGCCAGCAAAGCCTCGCCCGCACGGTACTTATTCACGACCCTCAACTTTGGGCTTCCCCTCCCCCACTTCACTTTCTGCTCCCATTCAATCCCTCTCTTCTTTCTTTCACACCATTTGGGATCTTTGGAAATCTCGTCCCTTAAAGTGAAGCCACGGCCGACTCAAGCCAACGACCCCCGACGGCTCGTAGCTTTTTCACACTTAGGTTCTTCTTCAAGTAGTACTTCATTATCGCTACTCTTGTCCACATCCTCCGACTGAGACCCAAACTTCTTTGTCGTCTGCTGGTGGACATCACCATCAGCAACCCTCCACGACCACAACAATGTCTCTGCTACCGCCCGACATCCATGCAGAGCTTTCACAGCTCTTGCAAGCTCTGCAGTCCCCCGACAACAGTATAAGATCACAAGCCGAGGAGCACCTGCAGAACAACTGGACTGCCACCCGACCTGAGGTCCTGTTGATGGGACTGGCGGAACAGATTCAAGCTGCTGGCGACAATGCGACACGATCCTTTTCCGCTGTAATCTTCCGCCGAATTGCTTCAAAAACCCGCAAGGGCGACTCCGGAGAGACCGCGGATCTGTTCATCTCTTTAACTAAGGACCAAGCCGCCGTCATTCGACAAAAGATTCTCGAGACCCTTGCCGCCGAGTCTGAACGCCTCGTTCGCAACAAAATTAGTGATGCTGTTGCCGAGCTTGCCAGACAATACACTGAGAATGGTAAGCTTTTCGAAGCCTCGGAGTGATCCTTCGTATCCTGGACTTTGGTTAACAACTCCTGCAATAGGCGATATTTGGCCCGAACTGCTCGGCGCTCTTTTCCAGCTCAGCCAAGCTCCCGAACCCGAGAAGCGAGAGAATGCATTCCGAGTCTTCGCTACCACTCCCGCCATCATCGAGAAGCAGCATGAGGAGGCTGTTCTCCAAGCTTTCCAGAAGGGCTTCAAGGACGACGCCGTCATGGTATGGCACCCCTCCCCGCGGGGCAGACTTTTCTGTCCCACATTGTATATCATGGCCCTGCTAACCACAGCTATAGGTCCGTCTTGCGGCTATGGAGGCTTTTGCTTCATTCTTCAGGACTATTAGCAAGAAGGGACAGGCTAAGTACTACGCCCTTATTCCCGATGTCCTCAACATTCTCCCCCCGATCAAGGATTCTCAGGATTCCGACGACCTCAGCAAGGCGCTCCTTGCTCTCATCGATCTCGCCGAGTCTGCTCCCAAAATGTTCAAGCCTCTCTTCCAGAACCTTGTCCAATTTAGCATCTCCGTGATCCAGGATAAGGAGCTCGAAAACATCTGCCGTCAAAACGCTCTCGAGCTCATGGCTACATTTGCTGATTACGCCCCCTCCGTGTGCCGAAAGGACCCATCCTACACAAATGACATGATCACCCAGTGCTTGAGTCTCATGACGGATCTAGGCGAGGATGACGATGATGCTTCCGAATGGATGGCATCTGACGACGTGAGTTTTCAGAGAAAGGAGACACATAATTCATGTAACTGACTCATATTGTAGTTTGATCAAGACGAGAGTGACCAGAACCACGTTGCTGGCGAGCAAACCATGGACCGACTTGCGAACAAGCTTGGAGGGCAGACCATTCTGGCCCCTACTTTCAACTGGCTTCCTCGTATGATGACTTCCATGGCTTGGAGGGATCGACATGCTGCTCTGATGGCCATCTCTGCCATCTCCGAGGGCTGCCGTGATCTGATGATTGGAGAGCTTAGCCAAGTGCTAGATCTAGTGGTTCCCGCTCTCCGAGATCCTCATCCTCGAGTTCGATGGGCTGGCTGCAATGCTCTTGGTCAGATGAGCACTGATTTTGCCCCTAAGATGCAGACCGACTACTACGACCGAGTTCTCAAGGCAATCATTCCTGTCCTCGACTCGCCTGAGGGCCGTGTCAAGTCTCACGCAGCTGCTGCTCTTGTTAACTTCTGTGAGGAGGCCGAGAAAGCCACTCTGGAGCCATATCTCGACGAGCTCCTCTCACATCTTTTCCAGCTCCTTCAAAATGAAAAACGCTATGTACAAGAGCAAGCTCTGTCAACAATCGCCACCATCGCCGACGCCGCTGAAGCTGCCTTCTCGAAATACTACGATACCCTCATGCCTCTTCTGGTTAATGTTCTCCAGAACCAGAGCGAGAAGGAGTACCGACTTCTGCGTGCCAAGGCTATGGAGTGCGCCACATTGATCGCTCTGGCCGTTGGAAAAGAGCGTCTTGGTCAGGATGCTATGACTCTTGTCAACCTTCTGGCCAACATTCAGGCAAACATTACTGATGCAGACGACCCTCAAGCTCAATACCTCATGCACTGTTGGGGCCGCATGTGTCGTGTCCTCGGTTCCGACTTCCTTCCATTCCTTCACAATGTCATGCCTCCTCTGCTGGAGCTTGCTGTTGCCAAGGCTGATATCCAACTGCTGGACGATGATGACCAGGTTGAGCAGATGCAGAATGAGGAGGGATGGGAACTTGTTCCCCTCAAGGGTAAGATGATTGGTATCAAGACAAGTACCATGGATGACAAGCACATGGCCATTGAGCTCCTGGTCGTCTACGCCCAAGTCCTTGAGGCTTCTTTTGCTCCCTATGTAGCAGAGATCATGGAGAAGATCGCTTTGCCTGGCCTTGCATTCTTCTTCCACGACCCTGTTCGATATATCTCTGCCAAGCTTGTTCCTCAGCTATTGAGCTCCTACAAGAAAGCCTACGGCCCTCAGTCCAACGAGCTCCGTGGCCTGTGGAGTGCGACTGTCGACAAGCTCCTCGAGGTCTTGACTGCTGAGCCTGCCATCGACACACTTGCTGAGATGTACCAATGCTTCTATGAATCTGTTGAGGTCATTGGGAAGGACTGTCTTTCTGCAGACCATCTCAGCCGATTCATCGACTCGGTACATTCTGCTATCGAGGACTACAAGGACCGCGTCGCCCAACGTCTGGAGGATAAGGAGGGAGCCACTGCCGAGGACGTGGAAGATGAGGCCGAGGATACTCTGATGGCTATTGAGGACGATCAGACCCTACTTTCGGATATGAACAAGGCTTTCCATGCTATTTTCAAGAACCACGGTGCTGCGTTCTTGCCTGCCTGGGAGCGATTGATGCCCACATACGAGGGCTTCCTTACCTCAAACGATCCCACCCAACGCCAGTGGGGACTCTGCATCATGGATGATGTCCTTGAGTACTGCGGTCCTGAGAGCACACGATATGCCAACTACATCACCCAACCGCTCATCGATGGCTGCCGTGATGCTTCGCCGGCTATTCGCCAGGCGGCAGCTTACGGCATCGGAGTTGCGGCGCACCGAGGTGGAGCACCGTGGGCGCAGTTCTTGGGAGGCTCAGTCCCCTTCTTGTTCCAGGTCACTCAGGTTCCTGACGCCCGTAATGAGGACAACGTCTACGCGACTGAGAATGCATGCGCAGCTATCGCCAAGATTCTCCATTATAATGCAAGCACAGTCGGAGACGTGCAAACCGTGATTACGCAATGGGTAGAGACTCTACCCGTGACCAACGATGAAGAAGCGGCACCGTATGCTTATGCATATCTTGCGGAGCTGATTGACCAGTAAGTACTCTCTGCCCTCAACGTACTACCAGTATATTGGTGTGCTCATGCTAACGCTTTGAACTTGTAGACGACACCCAGCTGTGGCGAACCAAGCGGGCAAAATCTTCGTGTTTATCGCCCAGGCTCTAGAGGCAGAGACCCTCGTGGGACAGACTGCCAACCGGGTAGCACTAGCAACTAAGGGGTTTCTGACATCGACCGGCGTTGACCCTACGCCCCTTCTGCAGCAATTTTCTCCTGAGGCACAGCGAACCATCATGGGATTCTTCAACTAGGAGGAAGCTCGCAGATGGGCTGAGTCTTGCCACCCTTTCGGAAGTCAAATGAAGGCAGACTGGTTCATATCACCCAGCCGAGTGTCGCTGGGGATAGAGATGGCCCTATGAGAGATGTAGCGGCGTCTTTAGATGATGAACGCTATAAGATGCCAGCCATGGGCCTGGAACCCGTTTAGGGGGCAGGCAGTTCCAACAGGCGAATCCACAAAGCAATGGTGGCATCGACGTGATGTGGAAATGCGCCTCATTCGAGCGAAGTGGATCGGGTTTGAATCAGCGTCCAACAAATGCCATGTCCCGAACATGGACGAAGAGAAACAGAGGACGACGGTCCTAGGCGTCGGGGTAAAAATGAGAGGGCATTTTGTTTAGGCAGTCTATATCCTCAAGACCGCATGGCGCCTTTTTTGCAAAATCATTAGAGTTTACGAGTTAGGTTATTGATAACTGGTTAGTACCTCGTCGCGAGGGTTTTGGTCGGCAGCGGCAAGACAGTCAATCAGTCAGTCAGTCGGTTGGTCGGTCTGTGATATATATAGATGACGAAGTTTGTAGCGTACGGAATTATGAATCAAAAAACCATCACACCGAGTTCCTTCCCATGACTGAATGATTAGATGGGCTTGGGGAGATATGGAATGAATGTCTTTTAGTCGCACGCAGGATGGTCGAAGCCCTTTCCTGATATCGGCGATACTCTGACATTTGTCTCTGGCTTGCTAAGTGAGTATTGATTGTTTCAGCCACGATTCGCAATAGTATGATAAGAAGGGCGAATTGACTCAATGT
Source organism: Fusarium xylarioides (assembly GCA_013183765.1). Lineage (NCBI taxonomy): Eukaryota > Fungi > Ascomycota > Sordariomycetes > Hypocreales > Nectriaceae > Fusarium > Fusarium xylarioides. The sequence goes on from SRZU01000051.1 coordinate 98,010, forward strand.
ACTGCCCAACTTCGGTACCTATGCATAATGATAAAGGTTACTAAGTCTGTCGCCATCACCAGAGCACAAATGCCATTTCAGAAAGACAGACTTGTGAGCATTGGCACTTGAAACAAAGTTAATGATAATGGCGACAGGGTTGACGGGTACCTTTAGGTGAAAGCAAAGCCACACACATGGAGGGGGGCGTGTTAAATATTGACTGTATATACCTACCCTCCATTTGAATGAATGATGAATGCTTGCTCGCACTTTGGTCTTACTTTTTTCTGGCCTGCAAGGAACGGCGGGTGTGCTAGCGAATTCGAGACATTCTCATGCAGGGTATTTACTACATATCTAGGGACTTTGCTTGCACGACTATTTTTTTTTTCTTCTGGTGAGGAAGATGCATTTTTTGTATGAGATTTCAGATCTCGATAGTGTTTCAATGCAAAAACTGGACATTTCCCAAAACGGAGATGATCTCTGGACTTGACAGGCACAGGGCATGTACAAAGAAAGGATAAATTGTTGTGCAGCCTGGACAGAAGCGAAGCACAGGGTCTTCCCGTCCGTCCTAGCTAGCCCAGCCCAAAAGCCTCCAATGTTGTCCTCCAGTAAACCCGATAGACAAGGTAAACAAGGCAGCCACGGCTTTCATTATTCGGAAATATTTTTAAAGTTGGTTATAATGAGATCAAGTTATAAGTTTTTGTTAATATGGTTTTTTATCGGCTTCTGTTAAATACCTATCCAACGTTAGGTACCTATTGTAAATGCTATGACTTAGGTACCTACCTACCTACCTTATTCAGAATCACCCATCTGATGTCAAATCATTCCCAGCTCTTGCTCGAGCCTACCTAAGGTATCTAGCCTCTACTGGGCAATGCGCAAGCCTCTTGCACCGGAGTTACTCCTGGCGCCTCTCAATCAAGGAGCAACTTCAAGTTCCTCATCCTCATCCTAACCCCACATGCATGAGTCCCTACCTTACCTACGGTACAGTACAGTAAAAGTACAGTGCTGTGCGCTACCCTCGGCAGGCTAAAGTCTTGAGATGGATACCTCTGTTAGAATCTTGGAAGTACCTAAGTAGGTACGGATACCTCACCTTGAGTTGTGCACCTGCACATGGGTATCTTGTAAGGGTTCGACTGAGCCACAGAAAGCGGTAGTCACCAGTCTCTCTCTCACACTCACACACAAACTCGTAGTCCTCAATCTCCGGCTTCCATTAGTTAGCACCATTAGGCTGTAGCCCATAACGTTAGTAGTCCGTTATCCTTCGGCCTGTCTTGCTTCCCACCTGACACTAGCCACACCATGATCCATTGGATCCATCCATCCAATCCCACCTTTGACTGCCCGTTCTTTGCCCAGCCTAGCTCCTAGGTAGGCGTGGCATGGCATGGCATGGCGTGGAAGGTAAGTAATAATAAGGCAAGACAAGGCAAGGTAGGTAGGTACTTTCCCCCACCCACACACACCAGCCCATCCCAGGGCATCTGCTTCTCACGCATTCCCATTCTTCTTCTGCCATACCGTCCTCTACTTCTCCATCCCTCTCGTTTTCCCCTTCAAGCGACATAGCGATTCCTCCTCCCTCGACTTTGACGCGAACCAGCCTCCAACGTAGAATCTGCTTTTCTCACGCCTCTTCTCTTGATCGCAAATTTCCCGCATTTCCGACCTTTCCATCGCCGATTTTTGAGCCACAGTCCTGTCCCGAACAGTACAAATTCGACCAAGCACGAAATATCCACCCCCGCGCATTTGCCATCTGCGATTATCCATACCCTGTCCCTCTCTTTTTCGCTCGGTCGCTTGATCTCTCCGGCCTGATTTATCACGTCAAACCATCGACCCGACCCGACTCGACTTGACATAACCCATCTCGACCTGCTACGGTTCTACCATATTGCGACTTCGCTCACCTCGTCATATTGTTGCGTTTGTCACCAGTCTTCGCTTTTTTGTTTCCGCCGCAGCTAGGGTCACTTAATCAGGCCGCCAACCTTTCCAACGCCTCGGTAGTCGAACCAGGACACCACCTGTCAGACTTCGCGCCATACATACGGGACAACACCCGCTCACCACTTCCCTCGAGCGCCTGGCTAGGCCGTCCAGCCAGATGCTGTCGCTATGGATGGCTACTACTCTCCCCATCAGCAGCAGCAACAGCAGCAACCATCTCAGCAGTTCCAACAACCTCGAATGCAGCAGAACCAGCAGAACCACATGCAGCACAATATGAACGACCCAACCTTCTATCAGGGAGGAGATTCCCTCGATGATATTGTGCGCGATAACCAAGACAAGCTATACCGTCGACAGAGCATGCCCCAAGCCTTTACTAACCCTATGGGTCAGTTCCAGATGAATCAGCAGCAGCAGCAGCAACAGCAACAGCAAGGGCAAAGGCGGATGTCTTCAGTCGGCAACGGTGACATGATGACCTTTGGAACCGATAACGCCGACCTTAACTCGTACCAATTTAACCAACCACCCATGGGAGGGGGGTTTCCCACCATTAATACCTCCATCGGCATGGACCAAATGGGCAATTATATGACATCCGACCCTAATGACTATTCGACCATATCCCCTGATATGATGAGCTCCATGATGCCCTCTACCTTTGCAAGCATGAGCGTTGGAGCACAGATGGCCGATAACGCTTCACCGATGAACCTTTACTCACCGTCCATGAGCCAGTTTCCACACGGCCAACTGACCCCTCAAGTTCAGGCTGGTAACGACTTCTCCATGGATCTTTCTCCAGATGCCGGTTCCATGAATATGAACCAATCCAACCCTCCCACGACGACCCCGATCCCTGCTCCCACCAACAACGCCATGGATACCATAGAGGATTCGGGCCCCGACAGTATGATGAACCAACAGGCTTTCAATAACGTGAATGCTGGAGATAACAACCAAAACTTACCTGCACTTTCTCGCCAAGTCTCAACTGCTTCCAGCTCTGTTGTGTCACCCCCACAGCAACACTCACACGGAGCCATGTCCTCTTCAACCGTTACTCATCCGACCAGCACTTCAGTTGCAACGACCCCATCAACCGGCGATGCCCCGAGGGACTCAAAGGAAAAGACGATATACTCAAAAAGTGGATTTGATATGCTTAAAGCTCTGTGGTTAGTCGCTACCCGTAAGAACCCGCGCATACAACTTGGCGCTGTGGACATGTCCTGCGCCTTTGTCGTCTGCGATGTCGCCATGAACGATTGCCCTATCATATACGTTTCCGACAACTTCCAAAACCTCACCGGTTATAGTCGTCATGAGATTGTCGGCCAGAACTGCCGCTTTCTGCAGGCCCCAGATGGCAAAGTCGAAGCGGGCTCCAAGCGAGAGTTCGTTGATGATGGAGCTGTCTATAATTTGAAGAAGATGGTTCACGAAGGCAGGGAGGTTCAACAGAGTCTTATCAACTATCGAAAGGGTGGAAAGCCTTTTCTTAACCTTCTTACTATGATCCCTATCCCGTGGGACACTGATGAAATCAGATACTTTATTGGCTTCCAGATCGATCTCGTTGAATGCCCGGACGCGATCGCATCAAATCAGGACCTTGGTGGTGTAAAGGTGAACTACAAACACAGCGACATTGGCCAATATATCTGGACTCCACCGCAATCCAGTCACTGGGAACCCGATAATGGCCAGACGTTAGGCGTTGACGATGTCTCCACCCTGTTACAGCAGTTCAGCCCCAAGGGTCGAACCTCTGATTGGCACAAGCAATCGTGGGATAAGATGCTCCTCGAGAATACCGACGATGTGGTTCACGTTCTCTCGCTCAAAGGTCTTTTCCTATATCTCTCTCCGTCTTGCAAAAAGGTTCTAGAATATGAGGCTGCGGATTTGGTTGGCAACTCACTTTCAACAGTATGTCATCCATCTGATATTGTTCCTGTTACACGCGAGCTGAAGGACACAACAACCGGAAACCCTGTCAACATTGTGTTCCGAATACGCAGAAAGAACAGTGGTTACACTTGGTTCGAAAGCCATGGTTCACTGTTTGTCGAACAAGGAAAGGGTCGAAAGTGCATCATTTTGGTTGGCCGCAAGCGACCGGTGTTTGCTCTAAGTCGTCGCAATCTTGAAGCGAATGGTGGCATTGGTGACAGTGAACTCTGGACGAAGCTCTCGACATCGGGCCTGTTCTTATACGTCTCTTCGAATATCCGATCTCTCCTCGACCTCCAGCCTGATAGCCTGGTGGGAACCAGCATACAGGATCTTATGCGAAAAGAATCACGTCCCGAGTTTGGGCGAACGCTGGAAAAAGCCAGGCGAGGAAAAATTGTCACATGCAAACACGAGGTCCAGAACCGTAGGGGCCAAGTGTTGCAAGCCCAGACGACTCTGTACCCGGGCGACGCTTCTGAGTGCCAAAAGCCATCGTTCTTGCTTGCCCAGACAAAGCTTCTTAAGGCATCATCACGTAACCTGGCTCCCGCTAGCACCGGTTCCAGGTCTCTCGCCGCAACCCCGAGATCCAGTAACGGCACCGAAAACCACGCCACGGGTCATATTTCACAGCCTGCTGGTGGTGCGTTGGCCCCCGGTAGCCAAGACGCGGCTTTGGCCTCAGAGGACAACATTTTTGATGAATTGAGAACAACGAAATGCTCTAGCTGGCAATTTGAGTTGCGGCAGATGGAAAAGGTTAACCGTATTCTTGCTGAGGAACTTGGCGGCCTGCTGTCCAGCAAGAAAAAACGTAAGCGAAGAAAGGGCGTTGGCAATGTGGTGCGAGACTGCGCCAACTGCCACACAAGAAACACGCCCGAATGGCGAAGAGGACCCAGTGGTCAAAGGGATCTTTGTAACAGCTGTGGTCTTCGGTGGGCCAAACAAGTACGCCTCTTCTATCTTCTATCAATTGTGATATTTATTAACATTTCCATCAGACTGGTCGAGTTTCTCCACGCAATTCTTCACGCGGGGCTAACACAGCAAATGGTGATGCTCGAAGCAAAAAGTCCAACTCTCCCTCGTCACCACTACATAAAGAATTGTCAGCAGACAGCTCCAAAGCGCAAACACCCAACGGTGAAAACGGCATAAACCCTGCCCAACTCACGAAGCAAAAGATAGAAAATGGAACATCAGCACCCAGCGGTGCCCCTTCAGCGACAGGGGTCAAATCGTCGGCCGGAATGCCACCGCTAAGCCATTCATCCATGTTGGGCGTCGGCCAGGCTTCGTCGATGGCTTCGATCCGAGAAGAACGCGAGACGAGTCAGCCTTGAACAACAAGCATAATGCATTTCCCTCTCTTGATGTTTTCGATCCTCGATGCTGCAACTTGGTAAAGGATCTACGGAGCGTGGTGTCTTGTTTGAACGGCATTTGTGATACCCGCCACTTTTCTTTCTTCATGCTGGCCTCTATTTCAGACCTGAGGCTCATGGATTTAACAAAACATTTGTGACACTCGTGGCCTGGGGCTCACATGATGGCACTAAGCATAACGAGCTTGTCTGCTTTTATTTATTTGGGAGAGAAATAACTTCTCCGTGGTGTATGAGACTCCGGGATTTTGGAATTGGGAATAGACACGATATACCTACAACAACATACACGAGGCGTTAAGGAATGGGATGGCATGAATATGACTTGGACAAATCTTCCTGGCCTTGGCCCCTGATACAGATTTTGCACTTATCGACAACGTCCATGGGCCGGGTGGCCCGGCTTTAGGTCTTCATGCTTCTGCTCAACATAGAGGGCGGGCTGGATTTATTCGAAAGCTAGTACGGTTCCATGTTTAGCACGGCAGGGTAAGCATTGTCAGGAGCATGTAAGGGGTATGTGGCTTTTTATCCGTACAGTGGTGTTAGTTGTATTTAGGGAGGACTTTTGCGCACATATACGTACTACAGCAATAGCGAGGCGAAGCGTGGTCTAAAATAAGGAACAGATATGATAATTTGGATATTCAGCTTTGATGTGATGACTCGTCCATGCACAGCTTGGCCACACTGCCCAAGTAAGGGGGAGGCTAGTAAGAAGGGTAACCCATGGTAATAATCCAACACCCAACCCCCTGTTTAGTGGTAGAAGGTTAATGGGCGGCAATCTAGAGGAATCTAGAATACATGTGAGTCGAACCTCTACCCCATATAGCCCTTTTGGTTTTTGCACATAGTTGACACTATCGAATATTTACACCCACCTACCCTAGAATGCCAACACCACCATTAATTCCACAAAGTATCTGGACTGGCAAACTTGTACCCTTTGGGAAATCAGTGGCATGTGATGTGCAATCTTCTGACTTAAAGGTACAACCACCACAAAAGACAGATGATGGGCTGACGTAGGTGGCTTCGCTGCCGATAAGGCTTGCATTTGGATTGTGGCTGCAACGGCAAAATCAAGACACTGCAACATGAAATTAATTTCGGTCTTGAGATGCAGCCTTCAAAATGTTAGATCTTATTCTATCCATTGTGCTAAAGGCTGTTAGTGATACTTCTTTCGGCTGTCACAGAACCTTTGATTCAAGACTTGAGATGGCATCAGAGGTTTGGTGGTAGAAGATATGGAATAACTCAGTGACTCTGGAAGATTGTGAATAGATCAGATCTATGGATATATGTGCAATTCTAAATTTACTCAAGTCAAATTAGGCATAAGCCAAGATTTCCTCAAAGCTCATCCTTTGTATGCACTTCCTCCATCGTCCTGCTCTTCGTGTTCTTATCACTCCTGTCTCCAATAACCTTGCGTCGACGATCCAGCGCCGCAATCTCTTCATCGTAGACAGTCCATTCTGGGACCTGCCTCCTGGCGCGATCGAGTTTGGGCTCCTTTGTCTGAGGGTTGTTGCACAAGTCAATGGTGCGCGCCTGGGCCAGACTCTCGTCGCTGCACCACGTCTCACACCAGAGCCACTCTTGAGGAAGGCTGTGGATTGGGATTGTGAATTGCATGTTGTTTGGCAGGTCCTGGTCCAGGTTGGACAAGCTGTTAGGGTCAGCTGAGAGTGCGTGGTACTGCTGTCGAAGGCGGTCTCCTGCTGCCAGCTGGCGAAACCGGTTAAGGTCAACAACGTAGAGGGCTGAGATATGGTACGGCAGCCCACGAAGATAGTTCGCCCAGTAGCCCTGTTTCCAGAATCTGAAGCCTTCCATTTCAGTGCGCGAGTCGCACATTGGTGTGAAACCGTACGGAGCACCCTCTAGGTCATGGTTCACAAGGTCAATCATATCAGTGCGAACGATTTGATCAGCATCGACAAAGATGACCTTGTCTAGGGAAAGCGGAAACAATACATCAAGGAACAGGATCTTGTACCCCCAGATCTCACGCTGCTTTTCTTTTTGTTGGCGAAGCCAGTGAGGCCACTTGTAAGTAACCATCTCGTACTTGAAACCATACTCAGCAGCCATATGAGGAATAAATTCCTTGAACGAGGGAGATAAGAACTGCTCAATGAACCAGAACTTGACGGTGTGCTTGGTGTTGCGCATAACCGATACCATCATGATGTTGAGCATGCGCTCGTATAAGTGACCACTGGCAACACTGAAGATATTGATTTCAGCATGTTCTTCGGCCGAAATCTCTTTGGGCGACTTGGCCCCTCCGAGAAGACTTTCGGCAAACTTGAGGCCCTTAGCAACAATTCCGCCGTCTTTGCTGTCTGGAGATTCCAGTACATCGACTTCTTCCATTCCTGGCTTGCGGTTGAGACGAGGATATAGGGTCGTACCCTTGAAGTCCATGAGGGCGATTTCCGTGCCTTCGTCTCCGGGAGCAGGAGCATATCCGTGAGCACCGACACTCTCGATAGTAAAGATTTTCGACGTTCGGCCTTGCTTGAGTTGAATATTGTAGAAACCAGGGTTAGCCTTAAACTGGAAGTAGCCCAGATTGGCCATGACTATGGTATCTGTGATAAGGGGATCCTTTTCCGTGGCTAGGGTCAATTGTGCACCTCTTGGTGCACCTCGCTTGCCATCTCTGGAGTGACCTTCAATCAAAATATTCTCCAGCTCATAAATCACATCGATGTCGGCTTTGACAGAGCTCAGCTTGATGTTGTCCAGATCCTGTACAGACTCTTTAGCAGCCACTAGCCAAGCCGGAGGTACATCCATGCCTGCTGTTAACAGAGCCTCAGAGGGAAGGCCTTTGAAAGTCGCCTTAGGGCTCTGAACATGGCCAGCCTGATCAAAAGAAGGCTTTGAGTCAAGTACGTAACGGAAGAATCGTGTAATGGGGAGTTCTCCGACTACTTCCTTCGGATTCATGAAAAGCTTCAGATACACTCCATCGAGCTCAGACAAGACTTTGAGGATGGGTGCCCACCTCTGACCTTGTTCACTGGTAGGATTCAGGAGACCAGCGATATGAACACTTGCAGTTTCGGGGTTGCCGACTTCAATAGCGCTATGAGTTGAGTTCCAAGTGTTGTACATGGAGCTTCGAATGGACGGGGCCGACTCGAAGATGCCTTGAGGGAGATCAGAAATAGTAGAGAGTGCCGTGATCGAGGTGAGCTTGGCGGCTGCAATGGGATCCGAAAGCTTATCTTCGAAGCCAAGGTCCTTGATCGCAGCATAGACGGGAAGAATCCTGTTTCGCTGCTCAAATTCTAATAGCTGCTGCAAATCGTCCACCGTGAAAGACTCATCGGACGGCAGGGGACCGACGACTCGGCCGTTGAGGAGTAGTCCCTTTGTACCAGGAAGAATGTTTGAAGCAGAGAGGAAGTCGGCAAGCGCAGTGCCAAGGCCATCATCTTCAGCTGTCCAAGACGCCTCAAGAATGGCTTTCAGATCATCCTTACTCTTCATCTCAGCAAGCTTGCCTTCGTTAAGCTTGAAGGCGCCATTGATGGCATGAGCCTCTGCGGATGACGGCGGGTTGTGAACAAGGTCAAGCCGAACGCCAGGATTCTTTCGCTTGAATTCAAGGGCAGCAAGAAGAAGGTCTTGTCCGTCATCGGCTGTAAGGTCGGCGACGACTGTGAGCACAGCCCAGCTTTCTTTGGAAGCCTTCGAGTCTGAGGGAAGGACGGCAATGTTGCTAAATAGTCCCGCAAAGTCCTTATGAAGCTTGTTGATATCAACAACGCGAAGAGCCTTCTCATCATCTGGAAAGATGTATGTGTTGCGCTTGGAAAGAGCGTCACGGAGGAAGAGATCTGAAACAGCCGTCCCCTCTTCAATTTGTCCAAAGTACACTGCCTTCTGGATCGCTTGTTGATCCTCGGTTAATCGCTGGCCCATGGCCTGAACCCACGATTTCTCACGTGGAATAGCCAAACCATTTACAAAGACAGGACGCACGGCAGTGTCAGCATTGAGTCGGCTAGCCCAAGCCTTGCTTGCTTCCACCTTCTGCTTATAAGTATCGGCTTCAAGAATCTCGGCCAATGTCATTTTGGTGGCTCCGGGTAGTGTTTCTCGTCCATCAATAGCCCTGGTGAAAGCCTTTTTGTTGGCTGCACCCTCTGGCCCCTCTTCACTCTCTTGGAGATAAGTAATGAGGGACTCGAATCCATATGTTTCCATCAAATGGTAAACGACCTTGGCCTGAGCAGCAGAAGCAGGCGTAGTGGCCAAGGGAAGTATGCCGAACCTCAAGGTGACACCGCGTTGCATGAACTGGGCTAGTTGACCAAATGCTCGCCCATCCTCAATATTGGTAAAGTCAACTGGTGCCACAATGTGGAATAGGTTAAGAGCCACTTGCGGAAGTTGTCCAGGATATGTACGCTGAAGGAGCTTTGAGGCCGTTAGTGGTATGATCTCAAGAGGTAATCTTCTTACATACTGCTGTCAAATCGCTTGGGAGCTTCTGGTATCGAGCGTCCTTCTCGAGATCATTCAACCACAGGAGTGCTTTGCCCTCCTCCAATCGATCTGTCCAATCGAACCGGGGCGGTTCATCCTCAGCCTTGGAACTGGCAACTTCAGAATGCCCAAGAAGTGAATTAGCCTGCTGGCCATCGAAACCAAGATCACGGACGCCATCGATCAGCTTGCGCTCACGGCGTATCATCTCAATGAGCGTAAATGGCTCAATTTGACGCTCAATAAGTTGGACACCGTTCATCCAGAGAAAGTTGATGCCACTGGGGATACCAGCAGCAACATTTTCCTCCTGCTCTGCAGCAAACTCCTTTGCGACTTCATGAGTGGCAATCGATGCTGAGAACTTGGGGAAGTCCTGGGTCGATTTGACTAAAGCATCGAGAGGATTTTCACTATTTAGAATGAACGAAGCAGTCTTTAGGCCTAAAGATGCTAGCTCGGAGGTTGAGAGTGGCTTCAGATCAGCAACCTCTTCATCTGTGTCAAGATCAACGTCGGTTGTGGCAGGTTTCTGTTTGCCTTCCTGGCTGGCTTCACGATCATCAATAACGATGTAGTCGGTTCTCTTTAGGTCCAGCTTCACACCATAGCCGCTCACAGACAGAGGAGTATTAAGAGCCCCCGCGCTTCGGCGGTATCGCAGTCTATATGACATATCTCCCTGCTTGGCAGCTTGAGAGAGCGCAACGTGGAAAGGGCCGAAAGAAGCAGATGTTGGGTCCGCGTAGAGAATGGCATCTTTTCCAAGCCCTAGAACTCGGTCAAACGGCAACAGGTTGACTTGCCTATTCACGGGTTAAGGTCGTGGTGTCCAAAGCAACCGAAACAGCTTACCTTGCGGAAAAATCACCTTCCACGGCTTTATCGAGAGTTTCTGAGCAGTATTTCTTGCTATCAATCAACGCCCATGTCGAGCAATCCTCGTTGGTGTCTCCTTTGGAGACTGGATCGACAGCTGTAGTGTAGTATTGGTAATGTGCTTCTATTCGTGGTGCGGCAGCACGTAGTGAAAGAGCCAGCTTGAAAGTTGAGAGGGCTTCTGGTTTAGTGATGTGGCCGTCTTGCTGAAGGACCTCGAGGAAACGGTCGTAGAGCTCTGCATCTGAATTGGTTGACTGAAAGTGACCACCAGCAATCTTGTCAAGTAGAGGGAAGTATGCTGTTGAGTTCTCCCCAGCGGCAGTTTCTCTGTTAAAGGTCAGAAGCAATATCATAGGTAGCTAGCTCACCAGACATAGTATAAGCTTACAGAAGTTCAAGCAAATATGGAGCACGAGGAAACGCTGCGTTCATTCCGACGTTGACTGACGGGGAAGCCAAAGAAGCTGTAGCAGCCACTAGGGCCATAGCCAGGCATTGAGAAAGGCAAGGCATATCTGCGGTCTACGCAAAGCGATGCATATAGCAAGCACTGGGTATTGACGAGCCCTCGCGATGGAGGGGCAAAGGACAGCTCTCCAAAGAAAGCTTGGACAGGATAGCGACGACGTGGAATTAGGCACGCAACGGTGGCGTAATTCTGGTCTTGGGTGTCTTCAACGAACCCAAGCACGCTCAAGATCCAATGTTTTCTACGTGCGGCAGACTCTCAATCACCAAGCATCAACTCCGTTGTAAGTCAAAGAAAAAGAATGCTTAGGTTAGTAGCTTTCTAGGAGTCGAACAGCGTCACTGAGACCCAGGAGCTAGCTGACTGAATTGGGTTTAGCACCCGAGCTGATACTGTCAGACAAAAAGACAGGAGCTCATCCCTCGACCGTCTTTCCTTACGTGGCAGAAACGATACCCCCTGCATTTTCACTCTTCAGCCACATTCAGGGAGCACGTCCCCAGTTTTCTTACCCTCTTACACCTGTTCTTCTCCATTCGGGGGAACAATGTTGCGTTCCATTACTGTGGCTTTACACCTGCACTCCCCGGTGTGATAGCCCACAATTGAGCATCGTGTTCAATTGCCCAAGCCTAAGCCTACCCTTAGGAGTTCGCTTCGTTGGCCAGCATTCAACTCAACTAACTTACGTCTCCCTTTCACTCTGACCTCACGTATACTTCGACAAGCCCACGCTGTGCTGGTTAGCTCGAACCCGAATCTCGCGATCCAGCTACACGCAAGCTGAATAGCTGCTTTCTATAATCCGCTTCTGGGCGCCTTGAATTGTTCCACCCCTTAATGCTCGAAGCTGCGGCTTCACCTCCCCGCCAATATGCAGTCCTCCCCGGGAATGTTGACCAAGGTAGATTGCGATGCAATTGCTTTGCTTTGCTTTCTTGTGATTACTGACACTCTCCTTTGCACAGTTTGAGTCTAAGTCCTCGCGAGCTAAAGGCATTGCCTTTCACCCAAAGAGGTTCGTTGTCCGACGTCGCTGAGCCGCATCGCAAGCTTGAGAGCTGACAAGTTGTATCCAGACCATGGATCCTGGTGTCGCTACACTCTTCTACCATTCAGCTCTGGGATTACCGAATGGGAACTCTAATTGACCGTTTCGAGGAGCACGATGGTCCTGTCCGTGGTGTCGACTTTCACAAGACACAGCCGCTTTTCGTCTCTGGCGGTGACGACTATAAGATCAAAGTCTGGTCTTACCAGACTCGACGATGCCTCTTCACCCTTAACGGCCATCTCGACTACGTCCGAACCGTCTTCTTCCATCACGAGCTTCCCTGGATTCTGTCAGCATCCGATGACCAGACCATCCGGATATGGAACTGGCAAAACCGCTCCTTGAGTAGGTCAAGATTGCTGTCTTGGTCTAATAGCCGATAATGCTGACTTGTCCCTAGTTTGTACCATGACTGGCCATAACCACTATGCCATGTGCGCCCAATTCCACCCCAAGGAAGACCTCGTTGTCTCTGCGTCGCTCGATCAGTCCGTTCGTGTTTGGGACATTTCCGGTCTCCGAAAGAAGCACTCCGCCCCTACCTCGATGTCCTTCGAAGATCAAATGGCGCGTGCCAACCAAAACCAGACCGATATGTTTGGAAATACTGATGCTGTCGTCAAGTTCGTTCTCGAAGGTCACGACCGTGGCGTCAACTGGGTCGCTTTCCATCCCACCATGCCCCTCATTGTTAGCGCTGGCGATGATCGCTTAGTGAAGCTGTGGCGCATGAGCGAGACCAAGGCTTGGGAAGTCGATACGTGCCGAGGACACTTCCAGAATGCGTCCGGATGTCTGTTTCACCCTCATCAGGACTTGATCCTATCTGCTGGAGAGGATAAGACCATCCGGGTATGGGACCTGAACAAGCGAACCGCTGTTCAGTCTTTTAAGAGAGAAAATGATCGTTTCTGGGTCATTGCGGCGCATCCCGAGATCAACTTGTTTGCTGCTGGTCACGATAATGGTGTGATGGTATTCAAGTTAGAGCGAGAGCGTCCTGCCTCAGCCGTCCACCAGAACCTACTCTTCTACGTCACCAAGGAGAAGCACGTCAAGTCTTATGACTTCCAGAGGAACATTGAGAGCCCTACGCTCCTGTCGCTCAAGAAGCTTGGCAGCGCCTGGGTAGCACCCCGCACATTGTCCTTCAACCCCGCAGAACGATCTATTCTCGTTACCTCGCCTGCTGACGGCGGATCTTATGAGCTGGTTAACCTTCCCAAGGATGGCTCTGGCGCTATCGAGCCTGCTGAGTCTAAGCGTGGTCCTGGAAGCTCTGCCATTTTCGTTGCACGTAACCGATTTGCCGTTCTCAATACCACCAACCAGACCATTGATATCAAGGATCTTTCCAACAACACTACCCGATCCTTCAAGCCCCCCACTGGAACTACCGATATCTACTTTGGAGGTACAGGCAACCTTTTAATCATTGCTCCGACTTCCGTCCACCTCTATGACATCCAGCAGAAGAAGAGTACTGCTGAGCTCGCTGTCAATGGTGTCAAGTATGTTGTTTGGTCCAACGATGGTCTCTACGCTGCTCTTCTAAGCAAGCACAACGTCACAATTGTGTCCAAGACCCTCGAGCAGGTCAGTACTCTCCATGAGACCATTCGTATCAAGAGTGCCACCTGGGATGATGCTGGCGTTCTGCTCTACTCCACCCTTAACCATGTAAAGTATACTCTGCTTAATGGTGATAACGGTATCGTCCGAACCCTTGACCAGACTGTGTACCTGGTCAAGGTCAAGGGCCGTAACGTCTACTGCCTCGATAGATCCGCCAAGCCCCGTATCCTCCAGGTTGATCCCACGGAATACCGATTCAAGTTGGCCCTTGTCAAACGCAACTACGAAGAAATGCTTCACATCATCCGAAACTCTAGTCTCGTTGGCCAATCGATTATCTCATATCTTCAAAAGAAGGGTTACCCTGAAATTGCCCTCCAGTTTGTTCAGGACCCCACCACTCGTTTTGACCTAGCTATCGAATGCGGCAACCTAGATGTTGCTGTTGAGATGGCCAAGGAACTTGACAAGCCCAAGTTCTGGACCCGGTTGAGTACAGAAGCATTGGCACACGGTAACCATAAGGTTGTCGAGATGTGCTACCAAAAGCTCAAACAATTCGATAAGCTCTCCTTTTTATATCTCGCTACCGGTAACCAATCTAGGCTTGCCCGTATGGCTAAGATTGCCGAGCACCGTGGTGACTTTACCTCGCGCTTCCAGAACGCACTTTACCTTGGAGAGGTTGAGGATCGCATCCAAATGCTCAAGGAGATTGATCTTTGTAAGTTTCAAGCCAAGTCGATTTCAGGGGATGCTTAACTAACAAAATTTTAGACCCCCTTGCCTACATGACTGCCAAGTCTCATGGCCTGGAGGAGGAATGCCAGTCCATCCTGGAGGCCACCGGCTTGACTGAAGAGGACCTCACCTTGCCAACCCTTGGAGAGCCCTTGTCTGTCCGTGAGCCTGTTGTGCATACTTTCGAGTCTTCTTGGCCTACCAAGGCTACCTCGCAGTCCTTCTTTGAGAAGGCCCTGCTTGGCCAGGTTGAAGGTCTTTCCCTGGAGGATGAGCCTGCTACCGCCAATACAGGCTTTGACGACGCTATGGAAGATGACTCGGCCGCCAAGCGTAACGGCGCATTGATCGATGATGACGATGAAGATGCTGCCGGCTGGGATATGGGAGATGATGACATTCCTGAGGCTGATAGTGACTTTGTCAATGTTGAGAGCGTCGACGCTGGCGGTGCTGCTAGCAGCGAGGCAGATATGTGGGCACGAAACTCACCACTGGCCGTTGATCACGTTGCTGGTGGATCTTTCGAGACTGCTATGCAACTTCTCAACCGACAGGTCGGGGCTGTCGACTTCGCCCCTCTCAAGTCTCGATTCCTGGAAGTCTACTCAGCATCTAAGACTTTCCTTCCCGCTTCTGAGGGCCTGCCGCCTTTGATCAACTATGTCCGCAGAACTCTCGATGAGACAGATCCCCGAAAGGTCCTGCCGATTATCCCCCGAGATCTCGAGCACCTTGCTTCCAACGACCTGCAAGCGGGCTATGACTCGATGAAGGCTAACAAGCTCGAGGCTGGTATCAGCATTTTCAAGGGTATCCTTCACTCCATCCTTGTCAATGCTGTGTCAAGTGAGGACGAGGTTGCTGAAGCGAAGAAGCTTATTACTTCGGCCAGTGAGTATGCTGTCGCCATGAGTATTGAGCTTTCCAGGAGACAATTGGGTGCTCCTGATGTCGTGGCTAAGGACGCGGAGAAGCTTCAGAGGAGCTTGGAACTGTCAGCGTACTTCACTATCCCTAAGATCGAGGTTCCTCACAGACAGCTCGCTCTGCTCAGTGCTATGCAGCTGGCTATTCGCAACAAGAACTACAACTCTGCTTTGAGCTTTGCTAACCGCATCATCGCCAATGGCGGTGCTACCAAGATTGTAGAAAACGTAAGTGAAATCAAACTTCCGATTCTTACTCCGGTTACTGACCAAAACGTTACAGGCCAAGAAGACCAAGGCTCAGTGCGAGCGCAATCCCAACGATGCTATTGAAATTGAGTTCGACCAGTTCGCCGAGTTCGATGTGTGCGCAGCCAGCCATACCCCTATCTATAGCGGTACTGCATATGAGGAGTGTGCCTTCGATGGCTCCAAGTATCACACCAAGTACAAGGGCACTGTCTGCAGAGTGTGTGAAGTATGTGAGATTGGCAAGCATGGAAGCGGTTTGAAGTTGTTCGCCTAGACTGGGTAGAGCATGGTTGAATAAGATTTAATAACGGGAGCGCATAGTCGGAATTGGGAGTTTCGAGTCAACGATGCACAAAAAGGAGCCAGGTAGACGAGGTGGAAAGTCTAGGGCTTTAAAAAGGTTGGACTTGGACTTCTGGCTGATAGAACGATGGCAAGGGAGTCGGGTCTTTGTAGTTGCAACTTAGCCTGATTATATGCGAGAAGCACAAGATCAAGGAATCACGTTTTAAAGACCAGATGTTTGACGTTTGTTTTGAGACTCGCCTGGTTGGCGAGCTCATCAATTGAATTAATCGTACAGCAACCGTTGGTCCCCTCTACTAGTCTATGTTTGTCTTCACTTTGCTTTGTCGTCGATAATTCTGACCTGAGAACTTCATTACACGATCGTCTCAAGCTCACGTGCGTAGCCCAGGGCGTTTTCTATCACCATCTGGCTCATCTCCTTGTTTTGATCGCCATCCTCGCCTTCAGCAGTATCAGGGAAGTAGATGTTACCATCACGGACGATCCAACCTCGGTGGTGAGCGAAAGAGATAACATCGCCCTCTGAGTCCAAGAAGAGAAGGGACTTTGTAGAGCTGATAGGAAGACTGGGGTATGCGCGCTCGCTGCTGGAAGCAATCTCAGAGCGGATCTGGTTCTTGAGGATCTACAACCGAATTAATATTGGCTACTTGGGCGGCATTGGAATGAATACGCAAACTTACTTCTGAGAATACGCTATACTCATCGCAGGGCACCTCGCTACTCTTCATGGCCTTCCATACCCGGTCATAGGATCCTTCCATCAACCATCTCTCGAGACGAATAGGATAGCCAAGGTATCGGTCGCTCTCAACGTCACCGCCACCACCCTCTCGGTTCTCCAAGCTTTCAAGCTCAGTGTGGAACTCAGCATATCGACCCTGAGTCAAGAGTAGAAGCAAGCTCAGACCAGTGACCTTGTTGCGCTCGGCCAAGTTGGGGGGGAGAACAGCAGCAGGAAGCTCGTAGAAGGGCTGAAGCTGCTGGACGTAGCGGGTGAACGCTTCGGGGTTGCGGGCGCGGATGGCGAATAGGGCACCTTGTTCATAGGTCTCGCGGGCCAGAGGCAGAAGATGCGTCGGGGTTGAGGGAGCGGGTGTAAGGGCGTTGAGCTTGAGGAGAGCGAGTTTAGCCTTTGAGAGGAGGGCGTTGGCATCGGTATAGCTCATAGAGGGGGAGTGCTTGAGCTGGGAGATAATCTGGGCAAGATTGCGTTCGGCCATGGTGAGCGACGGAGTTGTCAACGATTTAATGTGCGGTAGCTGATGTTCGGCAGGTTGGATATATATGGTGGCCCTGTGAGAGCAGCGATCAAAGTTGTGGTGTTGTTTGTGGTTGGTAGTGTTGATGATGATATTAGGTTGGATCCAATTCGAAGCTTCACCAGGCTGCATCCAGTGACGCGAGGCCACGGCTCATGCCTGTGGTTGCTGCGAGGTCGCTTTGTGACAGGGATCAACGGGTGAAGGATATTCCGTCCCGCTGGCATTACCGTCATGGATCGCAACTGTGAACAGGATAGCTGAACTGCAAAAAGCTTCGACATGGTAAATTTATTTTTTACATTTATAGAAACCTTGGGTTCTGTGCCTGCTTTGAAGTTCATGCCTGTTCATGGCTTGCACTTGTCGCCATTTCTGGTATTGACATTGACGTGACTAACGAGTCCAGCCTCCAGCGACGTGCTTTATCAACATGCGAACTCGGAAGCCTGGTTCGCCTTTGATGGTGTAATAACGGTTGATAAATATTACATTGATTCGCAATTTTGTTGTCGCTTGCATCACCACTCGCGCCTCACGTGGCTTTTGGTGGAATGGCATCTCATACATTTGTGCTTGTGCTCGTGGAGATTTTACATATACTCCGATGTATTACTACGACATTGACTCAATAGAATATTGATCGTCAAAGGCCATCAAGTCAAAACGAAAAACCCACTTTATCCCGTCCCTATAGTCCCAAGCTAGGGGAGGAAGGAAAACTCAGGACCTTAATCCTAAATGACAAAAGTACTCAGGCAAATCTGCCTAAATTTAGCACATCTTTTACTGAGTTTATTTTAACACTCTATGTCAAGGTTCGGTGTTTTCTTGCTCTACAAGGCCAAGTTACCAAGATTAACTATTCCATATAAACAGATGATCTCAAAATAGCAACTGGGGCTGTGGCTGAGTAAACGTATCATATAAATATGCATATACCTACAGCCATTGGATGCAACGAAAGTCGTTAAATCGGCGTACTTGGAAACATTCAAGAGATTGCGTGGTCGGAAATGAAGAATCCGACCAAACACCGCTTAGAAGATGTTGAACTTTCCAAGGACGCAGCTAGGGCAAGGCATCCACGGAAATCAGCCGCTCGAAGCTATTGAATTGCCCCTCACCAAGTCTGCCTGTGGCTG
Source organism: Fusarium xylarioides (assembly GCA_013183765.1). NCBI lineage: Eukaryota > Fungi > Ascomycota > Sordariomycetes > Hypocreales > Nectriaceae > Fusarium > Fusarium xylarioides. Next base: position 116,452 of record SRZU01000051.1, read on the forward strand.
TCCTCCACCTTAAATTCGAGAAGCAGGCGAAGATGCCAAGGTTGAAACCACTATGCCTAGACTAATCAGCTTCAACTGCAAGGTCCCGCGTTTGTGGCGGGCGCTGTATGTATCTGCCTTGTGGCGTTTGTGCACTTGTTTGATACACTCAAGATGCGGTGTTCAGCCAAGGAAGGACACCGTCTACCTAATCCTGTCGGACTTGATAGGGCAGGGAGTTGCCGTTTCGTGGCACCCGTCTTAGTTTCCGGTGTAAGCTCCCAAACATTGCATGGAGTGGAGAGCAAGAGACGCAGTACAGTACCAAGAGTAGAACGCCCAGATTGTTGCAAGAGGCATCTGACGTCGAAGACCTTGGACGTGTACAGCACAGTATAGTACCTACTTACCTATCATTACTTCCGTCAACCCTCTTTCATATATCCTATCACCCATCCTGTTTTTTTTTCTCTGTGCCAGTTTCGTTTCTGCTCCAGTATAACCACCAAATCTCAAACCTGAAGATACCCCTCCATTCGCCAACTCTCGCGTTGATCTGATCGACCGATAGCGGTTATTCAATCTCCTGGCTTACAACTCGAAACGAGAAGCTCCGTCGAAGGAACATGAACTGGAGCAAGATCCCTGCTGCGATCCAGAAACACATTGCATCACATCCCATCCATTAGTTTCCAGCACTCGAATCTTTTGGCCTAGAACAGTACAGTACAGCTACTGCCAGTATTGTTTCCAGCAGCAAATTCATCGCCGCGCATCGCACCGCATCGCATTGCATACAACACGACGTACCAGCCTCCAGCTCGCTTTTCCCCACGCACTTGTCGCTGTCTCGCATGTACATCCATTCATTTGGGTGTGCCCCGCTCTTCAAACAGCTCCCACGCCCCCGCCCGCCATTTTCTCAAGTCGCAAGTCCCAACCCGCCCACAGCCCAAGCCAGGGTTGCATATGCTGGCTAGTGATAGTGGTGTCACAGATCGAGAAACACCAGACAAGCGAATACATAACGAAGGCATCAGGACCTCTGCTCGCCGCGGTCTAGTCGATCCCGACACTTTCTATATTCTCCTTGTTCCTCGATTTCATATTCCACTCAGCCGCAACCTGTTTCGTCATTCGTGCTTTCGACCGCGATGGCCAGCTATCAGCAATATGCACAGCTTGGCAAGAAAGCTAACAACTCAGCCGCTGCTGGCAACTCATCATGTAAGCAATCATCATGCTCCCGTCATCCTCTTTTTTCTCTCCCAATCCACGGTATTTCCCTCGTAAGAGTTGATATGCAGGGAGCGGGGCCGAAGCATTATGGCGATAATGCCCCATTTGCCTATTTGATGTGCTTGCTTGCTTGATGATGGCCAACTTTGAATGCTGGTACTTGACCTTAGACCCTTGTTTACACTCCCCGAGAACTCAAAATATGCTGAAATGCGACTTGGACACCGGCTGAGATACCACTTTGAAATACCACTTTGAGATACCCGCCCGCTCGCTGTACGACATGTCACCTACACAAGCCAACGTTCCGTTCCTGAGAGCTCCAGCGCTGATCACTCAAGACTGGAGTGCTATTTACGGCTGCCGCCCAGTGCACTGCCTGGCACTCATGGCCGCCAAGCCACTTTGGGTCTCAGGCAAGCAGCGTGTCAGGGTGCAATTATGCCTGAATATTGGATAGCGAGAAACTGTCTCCCTCCGAAAAGCACGTCCTGTGTCAATGGATACTGCAGATCTCAACGCAATATTCAAGCACCGCCATCTGAATTACGCAAGATCCAACTTAGAATCTCTCCGTGCCATCTCAAATTACACGGCAGTTGTACCCTCGCTCAGTACAAGAACCGAAATCCATCTTCAGCCTCAGTTGGCCCCACGAACGATTTGGCGCTGGATATTCCCTGTAACAGGACCCTTGCGCTTGATCACCAGCCCCTGAAGAGGATTGGGCCGGGCCTCTTTGCAGCATCCCCGCTGCATTATCGTTACTTTTGGATCCCCTCCATCGTTGGGCTTCGCTTCAGGGTATCGCATTCTACTTGATTCTCGAACCTGGATTATTTGAACCAGCTCCCTACCGCAAATTAGCTCTGGAAACCTTGAATTAGAGCTGGAACTGCTACCACCAGTAATCAGCCGATCAAGCAAGCAAGCACTCAACCCAGCGAACTGACAAGCCAGTGCCTAACGCACGCGCAGTATAAACAGCCTGCTGTTTGCTGGCTTGAGGCAAAGAGGGGTTACGCCGCTGCTTCTGCAGTCATCGGTGACCGCGCCCCGTCAGCTCTTACATCCGTTCGCTGTGAATGAGAACAAGGGCCCCCCTTTTTTATTCGTCTTATTCCCCCCGACCCTCTTGCTGACATCTTACGTCCTTCTCGCGATAGACGGCCAGCGAACCGAGATGGCTCCCCCACAGTTAGGCGCGACATTTGTCCCCGGCGGCTTCGATGATTATTATATGCCAGAAGTCGTTGCTCCCTCCCCTCAAAGGTATGTCTCTTGGCTCTTCCCCCTTAATCCCATTTCCGGCACGGTCTCCAGTTTCTATTTCCCAAATCCCCATGCTCCTTTCCCTTGCCTGATCCTATATAAATAAAGCTTGCCAGCACCGGATGCGGTTGTAACGGTGAAAAGGTGGGGCATGCTGACGATTCTTTGTTGTTGTTGTATCTAGGGTAACCCCTCAGGTCCCTCAAAATATGCAAGACGACCTCCAGCGCATGGAGCTCGAGGCTACTTCTGTTGAACCACGATCACAGACCGATTCAGGCCCAGGTCCTCGTCACTCTCGTGAACCGTCGCTCTCTACTTACACCAACCCTCGGGGAGCCGACCCGCCCAGGCCCCAGCCGGCAACACAGGTCTCAAGCGACGACATCCGAGCATACCAGTCCACCGATAAGATCTCCGAGAGTCTCAGCACCATGAGCTTCGACGCCCCCTCATTTTCGCCTTTTCCCAAGGTTAAGGGCGATAACATCCCCCCGACTGATGAGGAAAAGGAAGAGATTCTCTGGAACGCGCGCAAGCATGTTCTTCACTCACAAAATGTTTCAATGCAAATCACATGGGCGCGCGACGTCCTTACTTGGGCCGACATTTCCCAAGAGTCCATGATACGCGAATATGGCGAAAAGGCCCGACCTGCAACGCCCCGCATAGAACACGAACTCCGAGTCGATGCAATCAACATTATTACCTACTTGTCGCAGCAAGAACACCCTGAAGCACTCTACATGCGTTCAAAATGGCTCGAGTTTGGCAAGTTTGGTAACCGTGTTGACAAGCGCGAGGCTTATATCGGCTACAAACGCGCCGCAGAACTCGGTCATGGACGATCCGAGTATCGCATGGGCATGTTGTACGAGCAGTCGAATGACATGTCCAAGGCGAAGGAGCATTACTACCGCGGTCTTTCCCTCAAAGACTCAGCCTCGTTGTACCGAATGGGCATGATGAGCCTTTTAGGCCAGCATGGCGAGACGAAAGATTACTCGACTGGTCTGGAGCGGATACAGGCCGCAGCCGACAGCTCCGACGAAGACGCCCCTCAGGGTGCTTATGTTTACGGCATGCTCATAGGACGCGACTTACCGGATATAACAATCCCCGAGGGCTTGTTGCCCAACAATCCATTGACGACAAAGATGTATATCGAGAAGTCGGCTTATCTTGGGTTTGCTAAGGCCCAACTCAAGATGGGACAAGCATACGAACTCTGCCAGTTCGGATGTGACTTCAACCCGTCGTTCTCTCTTCACTACTATGGCCTAGCAGCTAAGCAAGGTCTTCCCGAGGCAGCCCTCGGTGTGAGTCGATGGTTCCTCTTTGGCTACGAGGGCGTTTTCAAGAAGAACGAGTCGCTCGCGTACAAGTATGCTCAAGAGGCTGCTGCCGCTAAGCTACCGACCGGAGAATTTGCCTTGGGCTACTACAACGAAATAGGAATCCATGTTGAGAAGAGCTTGTCAGAAGCTAGAAAGTGGTATCAGCTGGCCGCCGATCACGGCAATCAAGACGCCCTTGGCCGACTCGATTCTCTGGACGAGAATAACACTCTGTCCAAATCTGACCACGAAACTACCACACTGACCCGCATCAAGTCGCAACACGGATCCCAGCGAGGTAAGCGTCCTGATCGCTTCAAGCAGCCACAGCAAATGCCTACTCTCAGTGAAGGAAGTGCCCCTGCTTCACCCTCACTAGACGGACCGGGCTACCCCAAGCCACAGGATCCGCAGTCCAATCCTTCTCTCGGAATACGGCCCACCATCGTCTCTGAGCACGTCAACTTCCCAGACCCCTCGCGGGCTTCTTTTGTACTCCCTGCGGCAACAGACAGACCTCCTGCCTTCAATGTTAGATTAGATGCCAACCAAGGCCCAGTGCGACCCCAATCGGCAGCTCCCTACCCCGAAGATGACCGGCCACCACCCCTAACAGTTCGTTCCAAGTCCACCGCACCTTACCCCGAGGACGATACCCAAGGTCCTACTTCTCCTCGTTTCAATCAAGGCGGACGCATGGGACCCCCTTCGGGACCCCACTCAGATCGCCCATCAAGTGCTTTTGGCATCAAGCCACAATCAGGTGGTCCTCGTCCTATGCCGCAATCTCAGTCGATGGGCAATCTTCACCCTGGAGGTCCAGGAGGTCCCGGCCGACCCGATCCCCGCAACAGGGCTGCATCCACTGGATGGGAAGGCCAACAAGGACCCGGAGGACCCGGAGGACGTCCTTCTCCCTACCCAGAAGACAACGGAGCACCGTATGGTGGAATACAAAAGACACCCACTGGTGGCCAATACTCGCCGGGCTTGCAAACCCCTCAGTCCCAAAACTATGAACGCTTCTCGCGCGTACCTGGAGCTAGTGGGCGCCCCGAGCGTGGGAGCTCTCTTCCCCAGAATCAGCAGCAACAGCAGCAACAACTACCACCTCAGGCGAACCGACCCCCACGAACGTCAAGTGCTCAGCCGCCAATGGTGTCTGGGGGTGCTGGCCCGGGCGGCAGGCCGTCTCCGGGACCTTATGGCGGACCTCAAGGAGGGCCTCACGGTGGCCCATCTGGTCCTCCAAGAACTGGAAGTGCACCCCCATCACAATTTCAGCGGCCCGATAACAGGCCCAGCCCTGCTCCGAGCGCTGCAACGATGCCACCAAAGGGAGCAGGCAAACAGGGACCTGCAACATTTGAAGATATGGGTATCCCACAAGGAAAACAGGACAGTGACTGTGTAAGTCTGCTAGTAGATTTGTGTTTATTGACAGAGTACTAACACCATTGACAGATCCTCATGTAAAGTTGGAAAGTGGATAAGAAGGACTAAACCAAGTGGGACATGGACGAACCCGTTGTTTCAGAGACTAGATTCGAACACATAAAGCCGGTTGAAAGGGCATCTTTTTGGAGTCGAGCTCGCGGACGGAATGCATTTGCACTGGGCTCGGAAGTAAATATCCGTGAGGCAGGACTGGGCTGACAGGGTTTGTTGCGTAAAAACGCTGAATATTTGGGTATCGAGTATTGTAGGTATGATCTCTCAATGTATGGAGTTCAAGATGCGAATCAGGATAGCGTGCGTAGATGGCGATGTTCAGAGGAGTATTGTTCTTTCATATCTTGTTGCAATCTTGAGCCGTTGGGTGTCTGTGTGACAATAGCTTTGTCCAAGTTGGACTTTAAAGATGCTGTTCGATTATAATGGTTCTATGCCCAAGCAATGAACTTGTGGATGACCCGACGAACAATCCTCTGAGGGACACGAGGAACAATGGTGAACACTGTTTAGAAATGAGTATATAACTTTGCGGATTGTCCAGCCATTACTCTCATCCCCATCCTCCCTCAGTGTTCCGTCGATGCCTCGAGCTGATTGCACATAGGGTATTCATACTACATCTTTGACCAACATCAGTCGTCTCTTGCAAAGGCAATATGGCACGCACAGATCGAGGATTTCAACTACAGTCTCTGAGTGCTGTTGGACAAGCATACAACCCATTCTCAGGAGATACAGAGAGACAATCTGACCGTACAAATCAATCAGTATCTGAATTTGGGCAGAGTCTGTTTGAGGAGGCGATTAGCCTAGCCTCTTCAGATGGCTCCCGGCCTCCAGCACCACCCCCTGATGGTGGATGGAGAGCATGGTGTGTCGTTCTGTCGACACACTTGGTATATGTGAACACCTGGGGCTGGGTTAACTCTTTTGGTATTTTCCAGGCCTATTATGCTGAGAATCTGGGTCTCCCAGCCAGCAAGATCTCGTGGATTGGTTCCATCAGCGTTTATCTCTTATTTTTCGTCGGGACCTTGACAGGACGTCTTGTCGACGCTGGATATTTCCGCTGGGTGTTTGCCTGTGGCATTGTCTTCCAGGTCACAGGCATCATGGTTACTTCGTTCTGTACTGAATATTGGCACTACTTTGGGGTTCAGGGTGTTCTGGTTGGCCTGGGGCATAGCTGTCTGTTCTGCCCGGTGCTGGCAGTACTATCGACATTCTTTGCTAGAAAGCGGGCTTTGGCCATGGGAGTCGCAGCATGTGGAAGTGCAACAGGGGGTGTCTTGTTTCCGCTCCTGGTTCGGGCTCTTCTTCAAAAGGTAGGTTTTGGCTGGACTCTGCGCATTGTGGGTTTCGTGCAGCTTCTCCTTCTACTTATCGCCCTGGTTCTTGTCATGCCTCGGCTTCGACCGCGTCGATCGGCGCCCCTGGTAGATTTTTCTGCCTTTAAGGATATTGAGTACGTCTTGTACGTCACAGCCTCGTTTTTTACTTGCCTGGGGGTGTATTTAGCTTACTATTTCATGGCAGCTTTCTCTCGCACAGCTATCGACCCGCCCTTCACCTTCAATCAGTCTCTGGATCTCTTGATGATTCTGAACGGTGTTGGCGTTTTTGGTCGACTGCTCGCAAATTGGACAGCTGATCACGTCGGCGCCATCAATGTCTTCGCTCCGCACTCGTTCTTTGCTGGAGTAATACTCTTTTGCTGGATGGCGGTTAGTAACAAGCCAGGTCTGTACGTATGGTCCGTCTTCTATGGTATTCTCGCCGCCGCGATTCAGAGTCTCTTCCCCACTGGTATCTCTCTGCTGACTGAGGATTTGAACAAGATTGGTGTTAGGATGGGAATGGCCTTCACGATTGCTAGTTTTGCTTCCCTTGCGGGACCACCTGCTGCAGGTGCGATTATTGATGCAGAGCATGGCTTCAAAGGTGCGCAGGCGTTTGCTGGTACATCTATGATGTTGGGTGCATTGTTTCTCATTGCAGCCAAGAAGAAGAGAATGGCTAGACTTGGAACCGGTTGGTTTGACAAGTGCTGAGTTGGTCTTGCTTTGGAATGGTAAGTAAAGTGTGAAAGATAGAAAGGGGTGAGTTGGCGTTTTGTATTTGTCCTTTTTGATGAGCTAACAGATTGTCCAACTATCTCAATATAAATCGATTTAGAGTACCCATCATGTCCATTAAAGTGAGTTTCCATGTACAACTGATGGCTGGAAGTCGAATAAGGCCTCTTCCTTGCTATGGCCAAGTAGGTTTTGTCCACTCCCCGATAGTACTTAGCATTTGTCTTCAATAAACTACAGTCACTCATCGCCTAATCATCAAGTTTGATGACAACCTTTCCAACCTGTTTGCCTTGCCAAACATACTCGATTGCCTCATGTGCCTTATCGAAAGACCAGGTTGAGTCAAGGATATCCTCGAAGGTCATCTGTGTCGCAGAGATGGCAGCCATAAGTTCATCCTGATCATCCTTAGATCCCGCGTTGATGCCACGAACGTTCAGTCGTCGATCGATGATTGTGGAAACAAACTCCTTTAGATGCTCAGGTTTAGGGCCGCCCAGATAACCAACTTGGCTGACAATGCCTCCACGTCGAGTGCACTCCATGGACCGAACGAGAGAACTGCTGCCACCGTTCTCAACGACGAGATCAACGCCGACACCATTTGTTAGACGGAAAACTTCCTCGTGCCATTCTTTGTGGGCCTTGTAGTTGACGGTTTGGATCTCTGGCTTTCCGAATTGCTTCTTGATTTGTTCCAACTTCTCATCACTTGAGGAAGTAAGGATGACCCGAAGACCAGAAGCGCGAGCCAGCTTGAGAGCAAAAGTGGAAACGCCGCCAGTGCCTGAGATTTGTTAATTATTGCCTTATCATTAAAACTTCTGTGAAGCGACTTACCTTGGATCAAAACTGTTTGCCCGATTGTAGCGCCTTTAAGAGCAGACCAAGCAGTTGTCCCAGCACAAGGAATGATCAAAGCCTGAATCCAATCAAGATGCTCAGGTAATTTCGTCACCAACTTCTCATCAAAGACAATGTAAGTGGCCAGGATGCCATCCTCATTGGCCGCGAGCCAAGACCTTCCTGTCGAGCGAGCATTCACAAATTCTGAGTCCGTGATTGGAGCAACACGATCGCCAACTTTGACGAGTGAGACTCTATTCCCAACTGAAGCGATCTCACCTGCGGCATCATTGCCAGGAATACCGTTGGGAGTAACAGGCCAGGGGTTACCGCCATTGGCTATGTTGGCATCGCGATAGTTGAGAGCAACTGCGTGCACTTTGATGAGAACGGCTGTTGGATGAAGAGGAACAGGAAGGTCTTCTGTGACGAGCTTCACTTTGGGGGTGCCCTTTGTATAATCGTCTGTTCGACGCCAGGCTTGACGTTGAGTTGGTTGAGACATTTCTGGCTATGAAGAGAGTAATTACGAGTAAGATAGTGTATCGGAGATGAATATATATTGCTGTCGTACCCCTATCTCGGAGCGGGAGACTGTTGTTCTTATACTGCAGTCGTCGTGATGAGGCGTCTTGTTGCTGACAGATCCACGCGGGGCAACCTCATTTATAATCAATTTTGGTATGTTATCATGAGTATATCACTACATTACTCCCTCACTGTACTTGCATCACGCTCCTCAAATCTTTTCTTGTTTTGGTAACCAAGACGTGGAGGAGTGTTTAGTCTTGCCTAATGTCGGGTTCCTCAGCCGTAGGGTATCCACATCTCAAGGAAGATTGCAACTATCGCGAGGTTGGCCAAGTGTCCAAAAGGGTATCTTATCCTGAAGTGAGTAAATTATTGATTAGGAGGTGCGCTAGAAGTGACATTCTTGGAAGATTCTGCGTCAAAAGAGACCCTAGGGATGACTTGGATACATGCCACATACTCAGAACTCGGCTGCCACTCCCGAACATGATCAACATTTATTTGAGAGAGTCGATTCAATGAAAACAATAAATCTGAGCACATGTCAAATCTCTTTGAAAGCTTGAAATTGAAACGAACAGTGAAAGTGATAAAATTAATCTAGCTACATAATTCGTCAATTCCTACTTTTACTGTTCAACAGTACCTGTTGCAGCCCCTGAGGAAGCTGACTTACACCATCGCCCAACCTTGCATTATCTCGGGACAAGAACCCGCAGATACCACACTTTAGGAACCAAAGAATATACCAGTAAACCTCGCGTTTCCCTTTTTGGTATTCAGATAATATCTCCTTTGGAACTCCGTAAACTCACGGACCGAAAAAGGAAAGTTTGAAGAATATTTCCTATCGAAATGAGGGGAAGCCGTTGATAGATCGGCATTCTCTAGATTCGAGGCGTTCGAAGCTTCATGCTTGGTGTACAGGGGAATCTGAAGTACGCTCGTTTTGTCAGAGTTGCAACGGTAAGGCCAACATGTATAAGAAGTGTGACACCATGTTCTAGCTTCTCCGTTCAATTATTCTTCACATGCCCCTCTTCCAATAGTTCTACAAAGTTCTCTCCACTCTTTGCCCAGCAAGATGTCTGAGCTCAAGATAGCAAACATAGACGTCTTCAAAGTCGACCTCCCTTACTCAGGGGGTGTTTACTATCTGTCGGGCGGCCGAGAGTATAGGAGTTTTGATGCAACCATTGTCCGAATTACCACAAATACGGGAATCGAAGGATGGGGCGAGAGCACCCCTTTTGGGTCAACTTACATCGCCTCTCATGCTCTTGGCGTGAGAGCAGGCATTGCCGAGATCGCTCCCTGGCTGATTGGTCTGGATCCACGGCGAGTTGACCGCATCAACGAAGCCATGGACTCTGCTCTGATCGGTCACGAGCACGCCAAAACTCCTATCGACATTGCCTGCTGGGACATCTTCGGCAAGTCAGTGGGAATGCCTGTTTGTGAATTGCTTGGTGGCCGCACCGATGTTGGCCTGCCTATCATCTCGTCAATCTACATGGACAAACCTGAGGATATGCGAAAGCGTGTTGCAGAGCATAGAGCACGGGGATACATCGGACACTCCGTCAAGATCGGCGGAGATCCCGGTGAAGACGCTCGGCGAATAACTGCCTCACTCGCTGATATGCAGCCCGGGGAGTTCTTCCTGGTAGATGCCAACGGTGGCATGACCGTTGAAAATGCCCTTCGCATGTTAAGGCTCCTCCCGCCCGGCTTGGACTTTGTCCTCGAAGCCCCCTGTGCCACATGGCGCGAAATCGTCTCTCTTCGTCGAAGAAGCAACGTGCCTATTCACTTCGACGAGCTCGCCACCACAGACGCATCTATAATCCAGATGATAGCAGATGATGCGGCCGAAGGCTTTGGGGTCAAGATTTCGAAGAACGGCGGTTTGACCAAAAGTCGACGACATAGGGATATTGCCCTTGCGGCAGGCTACACCATGAGTTGTCAGGAGACCACCGGGTCGGACATTGCTTTTGCGGCAATCGTTCATCTTGGGCAAACTATTCCGGAGAGGAATCTCAGGTGTATTTTGGAATGTAGAGATATGGTTACTGTGAAGACGGCGGATGGGAACTTTGAGGTTAGGAATGGGAGGGTTCATGCACCAAAGGAGCCGGGATTGGGGGCTACGCCTCGGCTGGATGTCTTGGGTGATCCTGTTTCTAGTTACTCCTGACTCGAAGTGAGATGATAGAACAATGGGATTGTTTAGAAGAATATGCACTTTTCCAATATCCCTGATCCCTTGCACGTAACTACTTTAGGTATACATGAGCTCCTAAGGCCTCCCGATTGCATTCTATCTCTTACTGCCTAATCAACCTGACGCGTCTGCTGCGGTTGGCCGTATGCATGAGGCCGTATTTTGAGGGCCGCCCGACTCACAAACGGCCACCAGCAGTTGGTCCCATGCCTGCAATTTACTGCAAGGCAGCCAGCCACAGAGCGAACCATTTTCAAGTCAAAGATATGTATGTAATTGTATAGGTAGATACCTAAAATTTAGCTTCACTTCTGATACCGTTCATATTTTGTTTGTTGATCCAATCATCCTGCCTGGAGGCTCACTTCAACTTCAACAACAGAAACGCCTTTGCTACCTCTTGACCTGATTCATAAAGCATTAAGAGACTGTCTCAAGTGCCTGAATATCAGGTAGGTACCAATAGCTCACTCTATTTTCATACTGTTTGAGATAGTGGACCAGAAATGGGAGGCTATCTTGCTATCGCATGCACTGACAATTGCTGCCAGTGCCAATATCATTAATCAACAGCAGCCTCACAAGGTGAATGAATCACTCACCCACCCACCCTTGGCATTGTTAACTTTGCTTCCCCAAGATAAAATCTTCGCTCTTCATTTCTCTCTTCTATCCTCTTCACCCTCACCCTCACTTTCATCTTCATCTTTCTCACTGTATCTGACCTTTTCATCGTGAGTGTAACCTCAACTGCCATATACTGAGGTTTACCGGGCACAACTGCAAGATAATTTACTAACTGTAAGTGCCTTAGAATTGACACTGAATCACCTGACCTAGGTATTGGTAGAAGCGTGGTGCCTCAGGTGCTAGAAGCGATGCCTCCCCCCGCGACTTCCATTCCCCCTCAGAATGGCAAGAGTGACAAGGAAAAGTCCTTGTCCCTCAACGACGCTCTTTACAACCATCTCGTGCTCCCTCCCCAACTCCCGCAAAGACAAGACTCCAATCTAGACGAACTCGAGAAAGCCCTGCTTAACCGACTCCTGGTTTCTGTGAAGCACATGCGAGATCTTCCTGGCAACGACCAGAGTTACGTTTGGAGCTTGATCGAACGAGGCCTTCGTGCTACGCAAAGCATTCATGCCGGAGGTCACGTCGACCGAACTGCACTCATTCGAGAGCTCAACGATTTTGGAGAGTCGGACTTTCTGGTCGTCTATGTACGGAGCCAGAACTGTGCTCTCTACATCCGCCGTTCGCAGGAGTAAGTTCTGTCTTCATACCTCCCCTTCAAACCACCGCATGCCATCTAACTTGATCCAGTGCTGTCTTTGGCGCCTCTGTCATATTCGAGGCCTTTGAGACTTCGGCGCGCAATGAGGATGTTCTAGCAACTGAGAATGCGCTTCAGTGGGACTTTCCTGGATGTGCAGTGGCAGTCCCCCTCGCTACATTCCGCGAGAATGGTTTCGTCTCCAACCTAGCCAATTTCCTCGACAACGCTTCACGAGAATCACTCACCGATTTCTCCGCACAAGCACTCAAAGCGGGAACATCTATGCCCGAGTTTCGCAACACATCAGAGCCTGCTCTTATTTCTTCTATGCTCATGGCTATTCTGCAACAAAACGGTCGCCGCCTCGCCCCAACTCTTCTACAGAAGATGGTTCGGGACGATGTGTTGTGGAACAACGCAGAAAGACCATGGAAACGGCTTCCTTATTGGCTCGTGCTGCGAGTTGCCATCTCTCGATACCTTGCTCAACGTTTGGGTGAAATTGGGCGAGTTGAGTACAAGTTTTTGTTAGCTCACCTCTTCAGTGAATTCCTCACACATGTGCAGCAAGCAGGAGAAATACGCCTTGACCGTCTCGATTTCCTCAAGAAAAAGATTTGCCGACGGCTAGTCAAGCTGGAAGTTGATAAAGATCGGTCTCAAGATCTGGCCCAGAGAATTGAGTATCTATTCACCCAACTCGGTCCCGGACTACAGAATTCAATTTCCAAGGCAAATGCTTTCATCGAAGTGTCGTGGAAGCACCAGAAGTTAAACATGACTAAAACAATCCCTCCGCTACCGAAGCAAGCTTCTTTTGAGGATATGAAGCTGAACCTGAAGATGAGCGGGATTACCCTCAACAAGATCTGGAGAGGCTATTCAAAGCCTTTCAAGTTCAATACTGGGCGACAAGGCACCACGAATATTGCACAGGCTGCGAAGCAGCATCTTAGCTCGTTTGCTCTCGAGCACTTCAAGTTAATTGACAAAGAACTCACCATCGCCAGCTTTTGCCATGAGCAAAGCCTCAGTCCACACACAAAAGTCGTAGGCGCAGCTGCTTTGATAAACGAGTATCTTCGACAAGCTTTTAGGGCCTACGATGGGATCCCCGAACTCAAGAGCACACTGATCTTGAACATCATGGATCTATGGGTTACCATGGATAGGGCAGCCTGTGCGATGTACCCACTACTCGCCGAATTTCACCCTGTCTTTCGACCTGAGATGCTTGATGTTTTACTACTTTCTACCTTCGATGATTTGAAGCGGTTGCAAAAGATCCAGGTTTACCTACAGGATCGGATTGCTGCTTGCCAAGGTTCAACAATCAGCATTTTTGATGATCCTGTCCGCGGATCATTTGGTCATCGCTTCTATGATGACTCTGACATGTCCGATGAGATGAAGGACTTGCATGAGTCAATAGAGGCTTGGGCGACCCATTTGCGAGACAGCAAAGAAAAGGAATGGAAGACAAAAAGCGAGGAGTACTCAAGGCTATCCAATGCTATTGATGAGAGCACATGCGTCTACATGGTCGACGAGGACAATCCCCACCTGCCCCCTTATCATGACCGCGATTGTCGTCGCTGCTACTTGAAGCGGCAGTTGAAGAGAATTAGTATTTTGGCCTACGAGCATCCACTCCCTTCTGATCCTCATGTCGCGAAAGCTGTAGTCTTTGAGCTTCTTTGCCCTCAGACTTTGGCAAAATATAGAGATGCTACATGGACCGTTATGTCAATAGCCCTGCCAGCAGAGGAAGGTGTTGACCCGAAGTGCTGGGCGCGAGACTACCAACAGCTACAGAAGTATACCAACGAATCATCAATGAGCTGCTCTCTGGCGTCAGTCACTAAACCTTGTAAGTATTCAGACTACAGTTACCCCGTCAAAGCCCCTTCAGGATCATGTCTATTCAAGCCCGAGAAGAATCACACAGTTTGTCCTAAATTTGTACCATGAACACAAGTTTGTAAATAAAATGCCCTCTTCGGCACCACTTATACAAGTCCAAGATTATATTACAAGAAAAGCCCAGCTAACTTTAGAACAGTCGTCTCTACCCACTACAACTCATTAACATTCCCCGTCGAATGGGATAACGGCAGATACGGTGTTTGTCGACCAAACGGCTTAAAGTTGGCATATTGTGATAAGAACTCGAAACAGTGGCCCAGCCGTCGGGGTCATCTGAGCTTCTTACATCATGTGAAGCTTGAGATACCCAACTCTTCCCCTTTCTCGCAGCAAGACGCTGCCTTCTTCAAGAGCATTTACGGGCCATCCTCTTACGAAATCATGGCCACAGCATCGAGATGCCCACAAGGTATCAATGTTCACGAATATCTTGCTTTCCAGACGGTTGCATCTGGAAAGTCCAGGCGCTGGCTATCTATTCTTGCCGAGTTGGCATCGGCCAACCTGAACTTCTCCAATGAGGTCACGATGTTACTTGTCACTCATCTGGCTCTTCAGTGTGGGCCCCTAGATGATTCCAGGAGTGAGTTTCGCATCATCCATGAGGTTTTCCGTGATAGTTCATTCTGTGAGACATTCATGGAGCAAATATCACATCGCTTGGACAGCCTGGCGGCTAATTGGAGAGAAATATACCTCATGGAAACCATCGTCACCTTCACCCTCCGTCTCCTCGACTTTTCCTGGGCAGCACGTATGCCCAATATTTCTGAACAGACAATTTCCCTTTTGCTACGTGCCAGGAACACATGTGTGCGTTGGTTCAAGCTCCTTCGTGCTGAATCCTACAAGGTTGTCGAAACTGAGACAGCACGACGGTTCCAACAGTATGGTCTTTGGGCTGCTCTGTTGTGCAAACGCACATATGTACCTCTGGCCTCCGACCGTCTTGAATTCGATGATTCGTCTCTCGAGATATTCATCCAGAGCAGTATCACGGTAAATGATAGCCTTGTGGTTAAGCTAGAGGCGCTACCCCAGCTCCTCCAGCATGCAATCATTCGAGATATCCGACTTTCACATCGACTTGCCCCGATTGTGTCGAAGCGAATTGTTGATGGCTTGGAAGTCTTCCGGCGATCCCTCTGTGAGATGTGGCCCGAGGAAGAAGGATGTTCTCGAGTTTTCTCGCGAGTGGAACTGGACCCAGAAGCGCCCGGTTGGGTATTTTGCCGATCTAGAACAGGCGACGGTGTGGAATCAATCGAGCAGAGTGTTTCATTCAACTGCGTTAGAGGGTTACTTCTTGTCGATTGGCAACCGATGGGAAAACTTCCAGAAGACCCGAAATATTCTGTTGTTTTGAACGAACTTTTTGGTAACCAAGCTCTCCTGACATTCCCGTCACGTCGCCCAGAGATGCAGTACAGTAAGTGCACCTTATCGACTTAGCAAAAATTGTGCTGTATGCTAATTGCAAAACAGGCCTATGCGTGAAGCCTAATGGATATCAAGTCCATGTGGGATATGTTAGTGGAACGCAGGAGTTGATTGTAAGAGCTTTCCGAAAGAACTATGCACTGCAATTGATCCCGCGTGAAATCTTTCAAGGCGACTACCCCGATCTTCCTGGTCCCCTTTTGCGCAATTGCTTTCATTGGATGCACTTAAGAACTGGAGACGTCTTCATAACCTCCAAGGACAGACCGTGGCCGAATGACCCTCACAAGTGGTACATTTTGAGCCTCAAGGACTACACATGTTCGAGGACGCGCCTTTACCGAGGCCTTCCTACAAAGGATTATATTGTCAACCCGTCAAGTCCACTCTTTAATCGTATTAGCCGAATCCTAGACTCACTTGAAGATCGCAGCCAGATAACCGTGTACCAACCTGGAGGAGACCGGAACCTTACCGTGGAGCTTCCAAGACTCAACATCGTGTTCTACACCAACAAGAACCGTCTACTTCAGTCGCCTCAGCTACAATGCCAAATTGACAACGACCAAGATGCTGGGACCTGGTACGGCCTCCGCAGTAAGCTCGTATGCACTAGCCTTACCAACCCGATGCACAGGTCTATCTTGGTGCCTCTCGGGCCCGTCTCTGCTAGGTCAGAAGGGTGTCATGTAGCAGTGAGGGTCGAACCCTCGGATAAATTTGGGAGATTCAATATCAACAGCACACTTGGACGGATCGACTGCGCGCCTGAACCCACACTGGTTTTCACTAAAGCTCTTCTTCATGCGTGCACATCTTTTCTTCTGCCTGATCCTCTGACCGGCCGCACTGGAACTGAAGAAGCTATTGAGTGGCTTCAAGCGGGCATATCTCAGCCATGGTCCCCCCTTACCCCACCCCCTATGTCGGTACTGCACAAGATAGCTGGGCTAACGCCGAGAAGAGTCTACTATCCACAAGATCTTAGGGTTATGCGTACAGATACTTGGATTGAGTCCCTTCCCATCATTATTCAGAACTCGGCATATAGGCAAATTGTGGATCGCATCCTTCAGGAGTCTGCAACTTTAGGGATGTTCGCAGCCAAAGAACAGGTTATTGTGAAGATACCAGAGCTCTCTCATTCAGGAGATATGCATCTACATGCACGAGCGATGTTTCGACAAGGTGCTGTTACAAGGTGTCCAGGGATTACATCCAGCTGCACACAACCAGCTAACCAGAAGTACATGTCTCGTGATCGCCCCTCAACAGTCAATATCATGCATCGCAATGTGCTTGAGGTCACAAATCTGATCCGTAAATGGCCCCAGAGCTTCAAGACGACAGATTGTATTGCTCAAACTCTCTCACAAGGCAGCACTGTTGGTGGATTTACATTGGCCTTCAGTGGGACATCCATCAATGAGAAGTTGAAGGTTAATATCCTTCAACATTGGGGGTCGTTGGTCCGGTTTTGCCGTGAATCACCAGATCGATACAAGTTGATGTACCTCCTCGGGCCAATGTCGTTCCATCTCGACGCAAATATGCCACTTCTTCGAACCCTTGTTGCGTCCGCGGTCTTCAGTGATCTGAAGGATCTTGAATTGCCTAAATGGGATGAGTTTGATCATTTCCAACCGAATCAGGCACCACAGCTTGATTATATTCTGCATCTGCTGAAGCCCTACAGAGTTGCTGCGCCGGAGAACGATGCGATGGGTTTGGGGCAGTATTCGAGTGGAAAACTATTACGCAAGTTGCAAATCGAGCAAGCAAAACACGAAGCCAAAGTTGAAGATGATTGCAAGTACCTGGCCAACCACCTCCTCACCCAATGGCCGTGTCTGGAGCCAAATGTCAGTGGTCTATCTCGGTCTGTGCTGATTGACATCGGCCCTGCGCTGGAAGTTATTCGTCCCGAGTGGAAACGCCTGTTCATGAACAAAGATCTCACTGAGCATCTCAAAGAGGTCCAGACAATTCTTGATAGACGAAACCTAGAAGACCGATTCGAACCACCTACGGTTCCCTTATCCGAGGAGACCTACACGGTAAGAATGCGAGGTGGTACTGAAACCGTCGACCTTCGGCAACTGCTGGCCAAACCGTATCGTATTCTTCAGGCCACGACAAGTATGAATCGAATTCCTTCTGAAGCCTTGGTGGATCGACCATTTTTGACTCAGAAGGACTTTTTCCCAGGATTCGGCAATTTCACTTGGCAAAGAAATACAGGTTCTATGGCCAAGCCCCCTTGGCCTGGTCTCACAAGGCCTCATAATGCCCAAACAGATAAGGGTATGTTAGAATCAACTGTGAGGTCAGAATCCAGTATGAAATTGAATCTCATTACCCAACGCTTGGGAGCATCTCGGTCGGCTGTTCGGCGCCGTTATGCAGCAGACTTCCAGAAGAGTCTCGCCGCCTTCCAGCACACTCCTTTGACCAGTCTTAAAGAGTCGATGAAATCTCGAGAAGTTGAGATCCACTCCAGTCTGGAGAAGGTCGAAGGCGACTTCGGGGCGATCTGTACAGCCTTGGAATCAAGTGGAGTGCTCTCACAAAGAAGGATCTTTTGGCTCAAGGCAGGAAACCTGTGGCCGATTGTGACCAAGGCTACACTTCTTTCTTGTGTCGGATCGGCTGCTGATGTCACACAATTTGGAAGTGGAATGAAAAAGGCCATTTTAGAAATGGGAGTTGACATCACGAAACACCAAAGACTGGTCCGACTTCATGACCTGGCGTCAAAAAGCGTCTCGGGAAGGTACCAAGAAGAGGAGTCCAACGAGGGACATTCGAATTGGAAGCCCGAAGAACATCCAGATTGGCTCCTGTTAGAAATAGAGTCGAATATGATGATCCGTCCTGTTCAAGTTGATGTAGCTTTAGCCACAATTTCCCCTGGGTCGGGATCGAATTCTGTGCTTCAGATGAACATGGGCCAAGGTAAGTTGTCCCTGGAAGAAAAGAATATTAGCCATTTTGAGTACTGACCATTTCCACAGGGAAAACCTCCTGTATTATCCCTATGGCTGCGGCAGCACTTGCCAACAAGAAACAGCTTGTGCGAGTCATTGTACCAAAAGCTCTGCTCCAACAAACAGCTCAGCTGTTGCAGGCCAGACTGGGTGGTATCCTTGGAAGGGGTATTCGGCATGTCCCCTTCTCACGTCGAACTCCGACTACCGAGAAAAATATACGAGCCTACCATTCAATCCACAGAGACATGCTCAAGTCTGGAGGTGTCATGATCTGTCAACCCGAACACCAGATGTCATTCATGCTTAGCGGCCGGCAGCGACTCCTGGACGAGCAGCCAGCGCAGGCAGGACCGATGATCAAGGTCCAAGAATGGCTCACCAGGGTGTCAAGAGATATCCTGGACGAGTCGGACTATACTCTCGCAGTGAGAACCCAGCTTATCTACCCATCTGGCGCTCAGACTACAGTTGATGGACATCCACATCGCTGGCTTGTGGTTGAAGCCGTGCTGAGACTTGTTGATAATCATCTGTATGGTTTGTCAAGGTCTTTTCCTCACTCCATCAGCGTTATTCGACGAAACGGGGGCGGATTTCCCTTTGTGTTCTTTCTCAGGCAAGACGTTGAGGATGAGCTGGTCCGAAGACTTACAACAGACATTTGTCACGGTGCTGGTGGGATTCTGCCTCTTACTGAACAGGCAATGGCAACTAAAGACAGGGTCGCCGTCAAGAACTTTCTCATGCACGCTCGACCTAGCGCTACAAATATAGAGCGCATCCAGAATCTCTCGCCAGACAAGCCTAGCTTGAAGCAAACGATTTATCTTCTCCGAGGTCTCCTCGTCAATCGCATCTTAATGATGACCCTCAAGAAGCGCTGGAATGTAGAGTACGGTCTCCATCCGCACCGCGATCCTATAGCAGTGCCTTTTCATGCCAAAGGTGTTCCGAGCGATCAATCCGAATGGGGCCATCCTGACGTCGCAATACTATTCACTTGTTTGGCGTTCTACTATGATGGCATAAATCTAGCTCAACTTCGACAATCACTTGAGCATATCCTCAAGTCCGACGATCCATCAACCGAATACGATAACTGGACCCAGAGCTCTGAGAATTTCCCTTCCTCCCTCAAAGCCTGGAACTCAATCAACGTGGATGACGAGATGCAGCTTGGGGAGATTTGGAAGGTCGTGCGGTACAACGAGGTAGTCATCGATTATTTCTTGAACAACTTCGTGTTTCCACGACACGCCAAGCAGTTTGAGGTAAAACTTCAGGCCAACGGCTGGGACATCCCACTCTCACCCCTTGGGAGTACAACAGAGAACGACAAAGAGACAACAGGTAAACCGCTGAGTACAGGCTTCAGTGGTACCAACGACAACAGAACAATGCTTCCTTTGAACATTCAACAACAAGATCTGCCGAGTCTTCATCACACAAGCGCTGAGGTTCTGACCTATCTCCTTCATCCTCGAAATCGTCGTTGCATTCTACCTCAGGATGTGAGAACTCAACACATGGGGAGGGCCACCGAGATGGATCTCCTACGGTGCCTTCAGTCGAAGTCCATCCGTATCCTGATCGATGCAGGAGCCCAGATCTTGGAGGTGGACAACTACACTCTGGTTCAGCAGTGGCTAAAGATTGACCATTTTGCTCTGGCGGGCTTGTACTTTGACGAAGAAAACAAACCTTGGATTCTGACCAAGGAAGGAAGAAGAACACCCCTTCTCGCGTCGCCTTTTGCTGATGACCTTTCAAACTGCTTGGTATACCTTGATGAGGCCCACACCCGTGGCACTGATCTCAGGCTCCCTCCTAAAGCTAAGGGTGTACTCACTCTTCGTCTAGGCCAGACCAAGGACCACACTGTTCAAGGTAAGTTTAGTATGCTGTTATCACAACCTTCTAACACAGATTCGCTGACAACTCGTAGCTGCTATGCGTCTACGACAGCTGGGAACAACTCAGATTGTTTCTTTCTTTGTCCCTCCTGAGGTCCACCAGAGCATCTCAGACCTGCAAAACAAGACTATTCATGAACCCATCGACTCAGCCGATGTCATAGAATGGCTTTTGGACAACACATGTGACCAAATTGAGCAGCTGCAGCCCTTGTACTATTCACAGGGCATGGATTACTGCCGTCGAATGCAGGCCGCTTTAGACCACCCGGACTTCTTGACCGACAAACCTCAGCGAAAAGCGTATGTACAGGCGATTAAGCAGGACGAACAGCAGAGCTTGCAGAATCTTTACGAGCCCAGATTAAAGACTCGCGCCGTCGGCATGCAGACATCTAACAACGCGGTTCTTAAAGTCTTTATTCAAGATCTCAATGCAAGACGCAAGACCTTTCAAGATACTGGCCGAGCCGTCCATGCCTCTGCTCTCCAGGAAGTCGAGCAGGAGAGAGAGGTTGCATTCGAGGTTGAGTCAGTGCGACAAGTCAAGAAGCCTCAACACTTTGCTGCTTTCTCGTTCCCAGGTCTCAACGCCAGCCTCGAGGCTTTTATCAGAACTGGAAGGCTTCCCGCAGATACGAATTATTTCACTCACGTATTCCATGCCCTATCAAAGACAGGAACTGGTCGCAAGTACAAAGTGCAATCGAAGGTAACCAAATCCAAATTACTCGAGACGGCCGAGTTTGGCAGAACCATCAAGCCCAAGGGAGACCTCTCTACTGATGACTTCTTGGTATGTGTTTTACTCACTTATCCTCTGACAATTATAGAACTAACAAAGTCTCAGCGTCCCATTAATTGGATCATTTGGAGCTCTGTCGCCGAGATCGCCGTCATTATCATGCCGGAAGAAGCTGAAGCTTTGATTCCCATCATGCGGAACTCAGGTGTCCCCACGCATCTTCTAGTTTACTCTGCACCGATTACACGAAAAATGCTCCGATTCAACGATCTAACTTTCCATAGCATTCCCTCTCTACCTAATGACTGGAAAGCACCAAAATGGCTTCGGGTTGAGCTGGGAATCTACGCCGGGCGCCTGTACTTTGAGTGGGACGAATACGATGCCATGTGCTCCTTACTCGGAATCCAGAGTGGCGAGCTCAGTAACCAAGCACAGGATGAAGAGCCTACTGAGACTGATACGGATGCTGAGACAGAGACATCTAAGCCACAGACTGACCTCGAACACAAGCTCGCCAAAAGTCCACTGACGTTTCTACAAGAGTGGCTGGCAGTCCGTCGCCGGGGGCAGGACTTCGCTCACAGCCCCATGGGCTTTGTCAGCCAGGGCAAGCGTCTCCAAGTCGACCATGTCTTCTTCAAGGCAGCAGACATAGAGAATGGGATATCGCAAGAGACTGTGCTGGCACCAGTTCGATTGTCTAGTTCAGCTGAGAACTACGGGCAGGATGATGATGGCTACTACGGCGTCGACGACATGGGTGCCAACGAGGCTGGAGATAGCGACTCCAGCGATGACGATAAAATCGAGTACGACGAGTCCGAGTACGCCAGCGCATCATCAAGCGACTGAGAGTAGTTTTTGGAAGGAAATCATCTCTTTTGACAATGGCTTAAGTTATGATGATATAGATGGCTTGGTATGAGGTCTTGGTCATGTCGATGACATTTGTACAGTTTAGCGCAGTGTAATATATGTGTGAGTTTTGTAATATGTGTGAGTTCATGATAGGAGAAGTGATAATCTTTTCAAAATGTCTCCTGGATGATGAGAACTCAATATGAACATGTGAAGATGTTATGGCTCCTAATGATACTTGATCTTTTGAGGAACTTATGTTCCCTCATAAAATTACTACAGCAGGCCCTCAAAGCCCTTCTGAACAGGAAAAGAATGCAAACAGACTTTCCAATCAGGCAGTTGTCCCCTGCCTTGTCTCACAAACCTATATCACAAGAGGTTTTCACAGCCAATGTCGTTATACGGACACACGTGTGAAGTCAGAGAATCAATACATCTTTATCTCAATTACTTGGGCAAACAAGGGTTATCCGATCATATCTGACATGATGCTTTCCCATCCATCTAATTGTCTCTGAATTAAACCCATGTCCCAGCATCAACCATTACACCTCCCGTCCAAGAAATTCGTTTCAAATTGTGACAATAATACAGAGCAAATCGCTCGACATGAATGCGCCATCTTTCAATACAAATAGAGTTCGTTGCATCGTAACATTCTTCAGTTGGCAGATTCCTAAACCAGACTGTCTTCAAGACGCTTGAGCTCATGAGGTGTCCACTGATAAACACCTTGTCGAAGAGCAGAGAGAACAGTCTCTCGCTTGACAAGCTGAGACGGGACGTTGGTACGGCAGGAGGCAGCGATACAGCTGTTGTCAGTCCAGCCGACACGGAAGTCGTCACCCCACCAAACACGGAGATTTTGAGAAACGCGTACGGTGATCAGAACCGACGAGAGGTCTGTATAGCCATCCAGATCAACACGGGTCAGCTCGTAGCCCCCCTCGGAAAATGTTGGACAAGCCGGTACTTGCTTGGTTTCCGACCAAGCGATGGACTCTTCGGTAGACGAGGTCTCATTCCAGCGGTAGGCTGAGATCTCAAACTCGCACCACTTCTCGTCCCCATGGGCATCACATCCAAGGCTGGCTCCAAAGAGGTCGAATCGGAAGCAAGGGCTGGCGGCGTGGGGGCCTACACCAATCTGGGCGACGTCTCCTGAGATCGTAGATGTTGTGTTGGAGAGTGCCGGGGGAACAAACTCCACTAGTTGACCACCAGAAGTAGGGATGTATGGCTGAGATTGCCTAGAAGAAGGTGGTGCGATAAGGAAACCTCCTGAAAACCAGATGTTCTCAACGGGATTGAAGAGAGGCCCGGGGTTGGAATTATCGAACTGAAAAATATTAGCAAAGATCTATGTGTGGGTAGATGGTTACTTACATCAATGGTGGTATTTCCAATGCTTCCTCCTGTTGCACAGATGGAAGGAGAACTGGCTTTGGAAGTCGTTTCTGTGGCCGTGGGAGAAGTCACGCTGGAGTCAGAGGCAGTGGTGTTAGACCAAGACATGCCTTGACGGCGAAAGAAACGCTTTCGAGGGACGGTGACGGTGGCAAGAGTGGTGAGAGGGTAGTCGATTGTGTAAGAAGTGGTCTTATCCTTGATGACATTGGTCCAGGTAGTGGTCTGTAGAGTGGCAGTGCCTGCAGAAAGAGGCCAGAGAGTGTTCTCGCTTGCAACAGGTCCGTACGCAGTCTGGGGAAGCTGATCAGAAGAACCGTCACCGGATGGGTTACTAGTGAATGGAGGCTGCTCTGCACCATCTGAAAACACGGGACCATTGGAAGTGTCAACAACAGAAGTAACAGTCCAAGTGAAAGTTCCAGTGGTTGTACCGGAACCGGAAGCAGAAGTGCCCTGCGCATCGGCGCTAGCATCGGTGAGTATAACCGAAATGGAGTCTTCAGGCATTCCGTCATTGTAGCCGTTGAGAGTTGGGATACTGGTAGAAAGAGGGCCCAGGTCTCCTGTAGTGAGGGCAGGCTCAGAGTTAAATGGGGGTGTAATGCCAGAGGAAGTTGCTTGGGGAACATCAGCAGAAACACCAAGTGCAGAAGAGTCACTGAATACAATGGTCTGCTCAGTTGGTGTCGGCTTTCCGTCAGGGCCAAGGACGACAGCAGTTGTGATTGTGGTGAATGCTTCCGGAGAACCAAGAGATGAATCAGCTTGGTCATTAGTAATGCTTGTTCCAGCAGGATTTGCAGTACCAGTGGGAACGACAAATGTCGAATCAACAACTGTTGGGAGGCCATCTGTTCCAATGACTGTGTAGGTAATGCAGGTGGTGAGGCCAGACACCTCGCCATCATTTCCACCGGAGGGGAGACCCGGGGAGGATGTCACTGGACCAGGATTTCCAGTGGGTAGGCCAGAAGTAAGTGAGTCGGAGACGAAAGAAGGATTGCCAGGTGATTCGGGTTGAGTGTTGGCTGATCCTGGGATAACCCACGTCGAATCGACAATGGTTGGAAGCCCATCGGGTCCAATGGTAGTGTAGCTAGTACAAGTGGTAATGCCTTCGCTTCCATCATCCAATCCAGAGGCATCAGACGGGCCAGAAGAGGGTAGTTCAGGAGCTCCAGTGGTATGCATGGTTATGGCAGATGTGGCGCTGTTGGGTAGAGAATCTGAAGCCCACGAGGGTCCTCCGGTGCCAATGCTGATACTGGGGTCAGTGTTTGTCGGTCCAGGGATGACCAAAGTGGTGCCCACAACTGTAGGAAGACCATCGGCACCAATGACAGTGTAACTTGTGGAAGTGGTGATAGGGATAGCGCCACCCAAGTTGGATGTTGTAGAAAGAGATCCTGGATTATCATCGGGGCCGAAGGTTGACAGACCGGAAATGGTCAAGAAGCCCCCTGAAGAGTCTGAGCCAGCAGCGCCAGATGGATGTCCAGAGTCAGAGTCAGATCCAGTTACAGGAACAGCCCAAGTGGAGTGAACCACCGTGGGAAGCCCGTCAGTGCCAATGATGGTGTAGCTTGTGCATGTTGA
This sequence comes from Fusarium xylarioides, assembly GCA_013183765.1. Lineage (NCBI taxonomy): Eukaryota > Fungi > Ascomycota > Sordariomycetes > Hypocreales > Nectriaceae > Fusarium > Fusarium xylarioides. The sequence continues at coordinate 141,579 of SRZU01000051.1, forward strand.
TGAGCCAGAGCCTCCAGATCCATCTTGAGGTATGCCAGGTGCAGAAATTGGACCAGTGGGGATGCTACCCACATCAATTGGTATGCCAGAAAGTGAGGCCTGGGGAATGCCAGTTACGGGAAGTTGTGAGGAGTCTTCAAAAGAAGGTGTGCTGGAAGGGACAATCCACGTGGAGTCAATCACTGTAGGAAGTCCGTCAGTGCCAGTGATGGTGAATGTTGCACATGTAGTGATTCCTCCTCCAGATCCGCTGCCAGGAAGAGATCCAGCCTGGGAGTTGGAAGGACCCTGTGAGCCAGGGATACCAGCAGATACAGCAGAGGGTAGTGGAAATGCTGTAGGAACTCCACCTGGAAGGTCCGGGTTGTTGCCACTCTGTGTAAAACCTGGGGTAGCTGAAGACTGTTCTTGGCCGGGGCCAACGTTGCTTCCGCTGCTGACAATAGTGGGTAGTCCGTCTTGGCCAGTGATAGTGATGAAAGAGGGGACAGGCTGGCCGGCATCATTTCCACCTGGGGCGTTGGTAAACCATGGGGAGTTCTCGCCTTGGCCTTGAGGACCAGCCTGAGTGGTGACGGGGAGACTGTCGCTCGCCTCTTGAGGAGGTATAGCGGAAGGGAATTGGGGTTGGCTGCCTGGTACACCACCATTGCTTGGAGAGCCAGGTGCCGGGAAAGGAGTTGGGGCAGCGGTGTTGGCACCAGAAGCTCCAGGGAAACCCGCAGAGGAATCATCACCAGAAGCGCCATCAGAATACCCAGGTGCACCATTGGAACCAGGGGCCTGGGAGAAGGATGGGGAATCGGGGTTTTTCTGAGAACTATTCTCACCATCTGACCCAGAGCTGTTGCTAACACCCGATTCAGACCCAGAGTTGGAGCCGGAGTTTGAGCTGTCGGAATCATCACTAGGATCATTGGCACCACCGGCACCACCGGCACTGTTGCCATTGCCTGTGCCGTTGCCATCTTCGGGGTTGCTGCTATCACCAGATCCTGTACCATCATCTGACCCTGTACCAGAGCTTGAAGGGCTACCATCGGGACCCCAAATGTCGAGTGTCAACGTGGTGAAAGGAGGGACAGAAGATGCCGGCATCAGAGAAGTGAAATCCGCAGGCTTGGTGGGGAAGGGTGATGGGAACTCTGAGCCATCAGAATCCGAATCGTCAGGCCAGGGGAAATCTTGTCCGTCCTGAGTATCTGTGGGGTAGACAGTGACAACAACAGTCTTTGTGGAGCGAAGAGAACAGGTAGGGAGGCCAGAGGCACCAGCGTTGGGAGAACCGGGTGATCCAGGGATGTTCTGAGGTGCGTTGGTAGGAAAGCTGCCAGGAACGATAATTGACCCAGCACCAGGGATATTCGGAGAAGAATTACCAGGAAGGTTTCCCGGGACACCACCAGGGACACCACCGGGAATGCTGCCGGGAACACCACCGGGAACACTGCCAGGGCCACCACTAGGTCCATTAGGAGGGAGACCGTTAGAGCCACCGTCGGTAGAGCCGGGGCCGACGCTGCTGGGCAAGGAGCCAGGAACGTTTCCGGCAGCGCTGCTTGGGTACGAAGGGCTACCAGACCCGTCGGTGTTGCCAGGAATGGTGTTGCCAGAGCCACCAGGCGAGCTACCAACTGGGTTTCCGTTGGGGTTTCTATCATCCAAGGTTAGCCGGGGACAAAGACGAGCGGTGAGTTGTAACTTACCCGTAGTCAGTTGCCTGAGCGGCAGTATGACCCAAGAGACCGGTGGCCACAAGGACCCCGAGAGACGCGGCGATACGCATCTTGGGTGATCAACTTCGACGTGAAGAGAATCGAGCGGTTGAGGGGCGTGTACAAGGAGAAGAGAAGATGTGGGATGATTGCTGTTGGTGGGCAAGTGTAAAATGCTTTGCCAGAAAAGCTGAGAAGAGAGAGCTTGAAGATGAATGCAACAGAAACGAGAGGACTGAGAAGATGCCTCTTCTCGAGTTGAGGAGGATTGAGGATGAAGAGAAAAGAAGATGAGGTGGGATGGAGAAGAGAAGAAGAAGTTTGGGAACGAGATCGAGAGGAGAAGGATATATACGGTGGGTGCCAGGGCGGAGGGGGGCGAGGGCAGGAGTTCCTTCCTCCTGGAGCGGCAGAATGTTGGGGATGACGCGTTGAGGAGTTGCACGAGCCAGAGGTGGAGGAAGTCACGACAAGAGGAGGAAGGAGCGCGGGCACTGCGTGAGGCAGTTGCCAGCCGGCACTTGTCTGCCCCTAAGTACTAATTGGACCAGGTCAACCAAAGAGGTAGGCGCATCAATCAATGTGAGAACGAGGTCTAACTCTGTACTTGCATGCGATAATTCAATTTAATGTCAATTACTCTCCATTGCCATTGCAAGATGTCCTTCTGTCCAAGTTCCAGGAATGTAATGTGATGCTTCACTGGTAACTTGAACTTCAGACACATGGAATCCAGTCAAAGTCACCACATGGACTTTTGAACGAGTTGAAATTCGGCAGCCAGTGCTCCTTCCTGTTCCCCAGCTGGTAGCAGTGTCCTGCACCTGGACGCCATGCAAGATGGGACGATTTCTCGCGAGGCAGGCACTCAGCAGGCAGGCATGCAAGCTTTGGTGCCTCAGTCATTCAGGATCCCAGCCGGACTACCATTTTGGAGATGCTGCTTCTGGTGAAGGGAATGTGCCAGATGTGGTCAGAATAATGAAAGGGGTTCATGTGCATAAGACGAGTACACTGGCATCGAGCCGAATTGTCGAACCCGAAGGCAGTTCTGTGAAATAGATAATCAAAGATAACACTAAACTCGTATTATGTTTTCATTATCTGGCTCATACTACATCATCAGAATAATCAGTGTAAGGGGGAGGTGCGTCGGGGTGAGGCTCCTCGTGGGCATCATCTTGGTACGTCTGACCGTTTGCAGCAGTATTCTCAGCAGGGCCCCTACTCTCTTCCTCAATGCGAGCCGTCCACTGAGCTGCACCAGCTGTAGTTGTCAGGAGAAAGAAGAGTGACAAGACAGGGATGAGTTCAAGAATCATGGCGACTGTGCCGAACCAAACATACTCCCAGGCGCGATCCCTCAATGCCTTCTTCTGCTCAGCCTTTGAGAAACCCTTGATCTGGAACCAGCGATAATGAGCGAGCTTGCCGAGTCGAGTTCCAGTGATGATGATAAAGGCAGGTGTGCCAACAACTGGAACGAGGTTGAGCGGCAGGAAGACAATGAGCTCAACAATCTGGATAATGCTCCATGGAGTGTAGATGGCAGCAGTAGTGGGCTTTCCGAGCATTCTGACCGGGTTCGGTGCGTCCAAGAACAGGATTCGCTGTGGTGCAACAAGATCTTTATGTCCAAGCTTGATGAGAGCCGCCTACAATTGTCAGTCACTGAACGACAAACAACAACCCTTTCTCGGTCCAATTACTTACATCAAATACATCCACTCGACATTCGTCAACGAAGAAACCCTCGAACAGACCCTGGATGATGACCAATCCTTCGCCTAGTACCAGTACCACAGCATTGACCCACGCGCCCCAGCCATGGAAGATCGCTAAGAAAGCATACTGGGGCAGGAAGGCAAACGTGAAGAGTAAAAGGTACACCAAGAACGAGATTAGAGATATTGGTAGGATCCTTCCAACCAGGAGTGGCCAGAACTCGCGGTTTTGAATGAAGAACCAGATGCCACGTAAAGGATACGACGCGGCAACGCCGGCTCTCTTGAGGTACAGCCACGGCCGATGGATTGGGCCTGTCCAAGGTCCTACATGAGGATGGTTCGAGTTCTGATACGAGCCGTTGGAAGGCATTTTGAAGATTGATATGCAGTGATGGAGGTTCTTGAAGGCATCACCAAGAGGGGCTTACAGTTTACATGTGGTGTTGCAGGCAACAATAACAGCGACTGTGACGTCAAAGAGCGGAAAATCTGGCTGAGTGGGGCCGTGCAGTCTTTACTCAACTTCGACTGGTTCAAACGACGTTTCAGAACCTTCTGATATCCCAGCAATGAGAGAACTTTCCAGCACAACTCTACGGAAACTTGCAAAAAAAGAAAGCCTCGCAAACGCTCGCAATCGAATTATAGGAACAGCCCGATGCGGGGGTCGAACCCGCAACCTTGAGATCGCGTACTCGTAAGAGTCTCACGCTCTACCGATTGAGCTAACCGGGCGTGGCTCTTATTGGTTGGGAGCCGTGCCCTCAGTTGCGTACTGGTGCTGTCGGAGTTGGAGAGATTCAATCGCCGTTCGGGGAGTTTCTGAGGGAGATGTGAGAAAGCAAGATGATGTTGAAGCTTTCTAACCTTTTTCACGATAGCTTTGAGACTCGAGCGGGGTAACAGATGTACCGCCTTTGAGGCTGATAACTGTGACAGATTGGGCTGATTTCTACTATTTGAGAAAGCTCATCTTTCTGACGATGTGTTAAATGTCCTTTCTACCATTGTCATCTCCTAACTTGCGTGATTTCAGTAGCCAATGTGAGACCACCAGTTCTTAGTGGTGTTTCTTGCTGATACATCGATAGCATCATGAATCCCAAGATCAAATGCCAGTGCGGCGCAGTCCAAATCACAGCCTCGCGACCCCAACCCCTCAGTGTCTACTGCTGCCATTGTACTGAATGTCAGAAACAATCTGCTTCTGCCTTTGGTACATCGGCCATCTTCCCAGCTGACGGTATATGGCCTCTCTCTGAAGATGTCCTGTCCAAGCTCGGAGTCTGGAAGCGACGTACAGACGAGGGAAATACCCTGGAGTGCTACTTTTGCAAGACGTGCGGCGTGAGGGTCTTACATCGCAGCGTCTTGCCAGACGGCCAAGGCAAGCCATATCTATCAGTGAAAGGGGGTTGCGTTGAGGGGTTGAGTTGGGAGAATGCGAAGCATATTTACATTCGAAGCGCTCGTGTTCCTGTGCCTGAAGGAAGTTATCAAACTGTACCTGAAGGACAAGATTGAATTTTGAGCATCGGAAGTAATCAAGCTTCAACACAGGCGTGAGAAGGATGGTTTTAGGTCTTGAACATGTAAGACCAGAAGAATGTTTGACCAGGCTTGTAGAAATGATTTATATGATAATCTCGCGTATCTACGTTACACGCGGCGGGTGGGGTCATCGGGAATCCGGCCCCTGTCGGAGGTGCCAAAACACCATAAAGCCGATCCCGTGGGCCATCTCCGACCGAATTTGAGCATCACTGTGCCGGGGCTTACATTACCATGACTTGACCCTCAACATGACGATGCGCTTTCTATGAAGCAAGCTAGTATCAGAGTTTTGACATCGACCTAAGCCTCACTGATAATGTCGATAGCCCTGAGTATAGACAAGGGAGTGACAAATGTCATTCAGGAGTAATAGATAAAATGGATATATAAGTCTTCGCCGCCCTTCTCCTCAGCCATGAGCTCAGCATAACTATCGTTATCTAACACCCTTAATATCAGACTCATCATATCAAATGGCTGTCCGTACACAACCTTTTCCTCCCTCCCCTACTTTCACAGAATCGTCCCTCCCCTCCTTGAGCTCCAGGGTATACATCATCACCGGCGCAACATCTGGTGTTGGTCTGGAACTGGCTAAGATTCTCTATTCCCACTCAGCGATCATTTACATAGCTGCACGCAACTATTCCAAGATCACGTCGGCCATAAAAGAGGTGCAGTCAGCGTTTCCTGATTCAACAGGACGTCTTGAGTCACTATGTGTTGACCTTTCCAACCTCGCGAGTATCAAGCCTGCAGCTCAGCGATTTCTCGCTAAAGAACCAAGACTCGATGGCCTAGTGCTCAATGCTGGTGTCATGATGCCTCCTGAGGGTAGCAAGACCGAGCATGGGCATGAGTTGCAGATGGGAACGAACTGTTTGGGCGGATATCTACTGTCGCGACTTCTCGAGGAGCTTCTGGTGAGGACCACGGTTGTCGCAGACGAGGGAACTGTTCGAGTTGTATGGCTTGCAAGTACTCTCCAGATGGGCACGCCCAAGGGAGGCCTTGTCTGGGACGAGGTCAAGAAGGAGCCGAAAGTGGTCAAAGACCAGATGGAGAACTACATGATGAGCAAGGCCGGTAATCTTCTCTTGGCCCACGAAACTTCTCAGAGATTGGGATCGCAAGGAATTATATCAGTGGTAAGTTTGCCCCCCATGGGAGTGACAGTGCGATGCTAACGAGGTAGGCTGTCAACCCAGGGTTCTTGAAGACAGAGCTTCAGCGTCATATGCCCGGACCTGTGTCTTTCATGATGGTAAGTGGACATACTACGTCTTGAGCAAATAATCTGACGATATGCAGGGCCTCATGTTTAAAGCGCCCAAGTATGGAGCTTATAGTGAGTTGTTTGGGCTGCTGTCACCAGATATAACCGCCGATAATAACGGAGCCTTGATCTACCCTTGGGGTCGCATCGGATGCATCCCAGATGACATCAAGGTATCTTTGAAGAATGGACAAGAGGGGGGCACTGGCCTCTCGAAAGCTTTCGCCGACTGGTGTGAGAGAGAAACCCGTCAGTACAAGTAGTTGGTAGTCAAGTAAGAAGTATTGGTTTGGTAGAGTGATTTCCATTTAGATCTAAATAGTCTCACACGGGTATCATGTCATAACTTATCCCCAACGCCGTTGTGCAAAAAGAAATCATGGTTAACTAGAACTCGTCCTTTTTGTCCCCTGTTCTTCGTTGCTTGCGACTGACCTGGTTTAGTCGTACGTCCACCACAACTGGCCTATGGTCCGAAATGAAAACCCCATCCTCATATCGCGAATTAACCACTGCAAAGGCCTTGAATTCAATACCGGTCGGGTCGTGCACGAATATGTGATCAAGATACATGTCGTCCCATGGCACTGTAGTAAATCCAGTGTAAGTATACGACGAATGCCCATATCGCTTACTCTGCGGGACAAGGCTCTTCACGTCGTTCATGGTTTTGGCGAGATGCTTGTAAGCCGCACCACTGGGGGAGGAGTTGAGGTCGCCGCCAATGAAGACAGGTATAGTCTCGCCGTCGTGTATAGACCAGGTCTCAGCAATATCAGTAATTAGTTTTGCCGAGTTAGCACGAGCCTTCTTCCCCTTGTGGTCGAAATGCGTGCACATGTAGACCATGCGATTGCCCGTAGCGGCATGTTGAAAGCGCGCGACGGTGGCAATCCTTGGGAATGCGGCGTCCCATCCTCTGGAGCCAACTTTCTCAGGCGTGTCGCTCAGCCAGTATGTTTTCTTGTCCTCAATATTCCAGACAGAAGGACGGTAGAAGATTGGGGAGAATTCATCACTTTGGCCGCCCCTGCGTCCGATGCCATAGTAGTCCCACTCGCTCCCCAGATCTTGTTGGATGTCTTGGATTTGCGGATACAATGCTTCTTGCATGCACACAATGGATTCCGGTCTTCCAGAGGTCTCGTAGTTGATTTGGGCTGTTAAGCGTGGACGACGAACGGGCCATCGTTCCTCGCCCCATTGGGGCTTGTTTGGTGCGAGGCGAATGTTGTAAGTGATGAGTCGAACATCAGTGCTTCGAGATAGAGGCGCTGCAGCCGCAAAAGCAGCGGAGAGAATAAGATATGTAAACTTCATTTCAGTTTATTCCGATGTTTTGTGGGCGATAGAGAGAGAAAACCGTACGAGGGTTTTTGATCCCCAGCGGCTTTATGATCGATTTGCTTTTCGTATTGGATATTTGTGTGGCGGGTGACGCAGCTTTACTTGCAGTCGATGTTGTCACTGACAAATCTCGGCAGCGACAACCAACAAACTGTGACGTTTATTGAGACTGATGATGCAGATTCCAGGACCTCTTGTAGGATACGGATACCGGCGGGAGGTTCGGGTTCACCCGCAACGAATTCTATGACGATCACCAAGAACAAGCAGCCAGTGAAATCAATAGTGCCTGTAGCCCGCTCGCAGCGTCGTACGTACGCAATGGGCGGGCCTCCGTGGCCCCATGTAAGTGGCGTGCACTCGTCAGGTCCAAGATAAGCTTGGTTGGTTGTAATTCTCATGGCTTGGTATTGGCTGAATCATTGGCATTGGGTTGCATCCCCCACAAGCCGACTAAGTTAGCACTACAGTACGGAGGTCGGTACCAAAAGTTTTGGCCCAAGATGACAGTGGCTCGTAGACCCACTTCTGATAAGATACTAGAGGTACATTCAATGAAATTACAGTCACTAATTAAAATCAAATTATAGCAGCTATAGTTAGTAATTAATTTAAGAAGATCGCCTAGATAGCCTGTAATTATAGGGCTATTACAGTGTAGTCCCCCTATATCTCTCTTATCTCTTGTATATCTATGTACCTAACAGGGATTACCGATTGTGGCGTAAGTCATCTTGGGCAAAGACTTTTGGTATGGACCTCCGTATCTACTCATCTACCCGATCGACCCTTGTATAATTCTTGCACGGGGCACTTTATTAGGCTCTTGTTTGACGTTTTGTTCACTGTAACTCTAGGTAGTTAGTTACTGGCTTGTATGTGCTGCAACTCTAGCATTTGCGCTATCACACCGTATCCTCCCAAGAGTTCCTTGTGGTGTGGTCATGCATGATTCTGTTGGCCCAGTCAACGCTAACAGATAACACACATGGGCCTCGTCATTGTTGTCTTACGGGCTCCGCAACATGCCAAGAGAATAAGCTCACAAATGATTGATAATCTTTGAGCAACGGGCATGTATTCTCTTGTTCAGTGCAAGTTGCGAGCATCAGAGTTAACCAGTCCCTGGCAAAAAAGCTATCCGAGAATCTCGGCGGTCCAATTGCAACTCATGCTGCATTTCTCATCCAAGTTTGACCCCAGCTATAGACAGAATAAAGTTCACGCTATAGTTAAAGAGGGGAATGGTACAAGTCTACGAGGCATAACCCCGAATTGGATTCTTCAGTATGTGCGCCAAGAGACAGGTTGGAAACAAGTACCACACAGTTTGGCAGGGCATATGCCATGGCCGCGGCAATACGGAGTACAAGGTAAACTATAGGCATTGATGGCCATGCTGGACTCGACTATGAGCTTCTCAAGGCGATGGCATCAGGTCACTCGACTTCAGGAACGTCGATAATGAAGCCAAAGCTCAAAGGAATCAACTGCTCAAATAAGTGCGAGGTCTTCTGAACACGCGTCAGATCATTCAATCGGACGGAGTTAAGACTTTCATGCAGTCAGCACCTTCTTACCTCACCTGAGGCGACGATCCTTCGTAGGAGTGCGTTGTTGGGCTAGCGAACACCCACTTACCGATGCCTCTTAATCGTACTCGGCGTATATAGACAACAGCACCAACAAGATGTTCAGTTTTCTCAAGAAAACAAAAGTTCTTGTATGGTATGGAGCATACCCATATGTTTAAAAGCCCCATAAGGTGGCTTGAACTTTCCCTGAGCCTTTGACCCCTGTTTCTAGAACGCCTTCGGTGAAGGAAGAGAGGTGGAAACTTTCAAGCGGTAACTGTGCTTCAAACAACAAAGCTTGGACACACACTATCGCAAACAGAGTGTTGGAACATATTCTCGTTGGTCCCTCCCAACGATGCAAGTTGCGGTTTTCTACGAGAGGCGTGAACTAATCTTCAACATATTCATAACCCAACTTCAGGTTGGACTCAACCAGCCTCGCGATACCCTCATGCAGCAAGCGCTCTTGTAAAGGCCCGACTTTCGCCACCTTCAACAACCTTAGCCACAGGCGTGAGATACGCATCTTCGTGCCCACTCTCTGCCTGCAGGTGCCGCACATATGCCTGTGCAACCTTGAACCAGCTCTTCTTCTCAGCAGCGCTCGATCCGCTTCCCTGCCAGACCCAGATAGCTCTTCCACCATCATCAAGCAAGAAAACATCGTCGCTCTCTAGGTCATCATGCAATATGCGTTCGGCTTCCTTGACAAGACCGAACGAGAGCTGTCCTGATGCGTCGCTGAGTCTGAATAGCTTCTTGGACGCTTTGTCAGCGGTGCGAGGAGTAAAGGGTTTCCTACAGTGGAAACCATCGCGGGGTGTTTCGTCATCGCCGCCAAGAAGATCGATAACGTAAGTGACCCACCTACCACGCGGACCCGGTCTCCACGCACCTAGCTTACAACATCATAATGACTTCAATTGATGATATCTTTATCAATTTATATGTAAATTAAATAGCGCAAAATAAATTCATAATCTATTATTATTAGGGATTATAATAGTCTTATTCTTTTTCCTAGATTCCTTCTTTTTAGTATCCTTTTTGCGTTTCTTCCTCTGCCTCTTAAGCCTATGCTCCTTTGACTTGTAAATCTCTTTAGGACCTGGATAACAGGCCTGCAGTGATTAAACTATAGTATGTTGCTTCTATAGCTTGTGTAACTCTATCTTAAGCTGCAATTGTAATATCTTTCACTTTTCTATAGTGTTTTTAGCATGTAATCAGTCTAGCTTGTTAGCTGTCTTTATGCTAAGGTAATAGAGATCTCTCTTATACCCTTCTTACCTAAGTTTTATAGTATTAAGCTGTGCTAAAAGCTTAATCTTGTTTTTTAGCGTATACAGGATAGCCTGAGAGGCTACCCTTTAGTATTAAGGGGTTACTAGAGGGGCATTTTAAATAATTAGATCTAAGGTTATTACTAACTTTATTAAAGGCTTTTTTATATTAATAGGCTATATTCCTAAACTGCAAAAACTGCTAATAATGTTCTCTAGAGTTATAGCTTTATTACTAGCCTGTTTATAAAGTTTTATAAAGTGTTACTTATTTAAGGCAGAGCTAGCTTAAAGTCCCCTAAACTATTAAGCTAGTTGCTAAAAAGCTGCCTTTAATAGCATAAAAATACTAATATTAAGAGGTTATATAATATATAAAGAATATAGCAGTAAATATATAACTTATACTTTATTAATTAAAGCTATAAATTAGAATTAAATAGAGATATAACTGGTAAAGCTATTAATAATAAGAATGCGCCAATCTATAAGTTTTTTAGGCTTTATTTAGGGCAGGAAGGTCTCCTGCAGCCACTTAAGACAGATATTACAAGAGGCCTAGCCTTTCTAAGATACATCATAGCCCCAGGAGGGAAAAGCCTCTAGAAACTACTGTTCTTGGAGGTTTATTCTAGTAAAAACTATAGTTAGTTGTAGTCTCTTTCCTTATGTGTTTCCTAACTCTAAGATTATTACCTAGGTATAATTATTACTCTTAGAAATAAGTGCTTTATTTATTAGAGCATCTCTAAGTACCTTGCCTAGCCTTAAATCCCCTTCCTAAAGTCTATGCTTATCTATATTATGCATTTAATCTAAACTGACTAATAAGTCTAATGCAACTTAAGCTAGAGAGTTATAGAAATATTAAATTAGGATAAGAGTTACTTCTTTATAATAAGAAATATCTAGAGATATTATTCCCTTAATTTTAACTTCTAGATAGCATCTAAGAAATCTTTATAGCTAGTTATAACTAATAGTATTAATTATTAAACTAGGATTTACAATTTTATTTATAATATTATATACTTCTTGCTTTAAAAGGCTATAGCTATAGGCTTCTTTATGCTATATAAAATTAATAATTTATTCCTCCTATTTAGGTAATATTAACTGTTATTTTTTATAACTCTTAAAGTAAGATTTTATACCCTTAAGCTGCCTATAGAGTATAGCCTTATATTTCCTGTAATCTCTTATATACTGGTAAATTAGAATGCCTTAAGTAATTTTTTCTTAGATTTTAAGTAGCTTATACTTTTATTTACTATTAGGAGAACTTATATTAAAAATTTAGTTTTTTTCTAATATTATTTAATGGTGTTATTATAATAAAAAGGAAATAGGGGTCGGGAAATTACAGTCGCGTTTCGTGCGTGGAGACTGGGGCCGCGTGGTAGGTGGGTCACTTACGTTAATCCGTCGGGATCGGGACTCGGTTTGTGCAATAACTTCGTGTTTTGCGACAGTCATATCGTGGACGATCTGAGCTGCCTTTGCCTTCTCCATTGGACTGCAATCCTTGCCCTGCCACACCCAGATCTTGTCGCCAACATCCAAAACAAAGACATCCGTGTCGTCAAGGCTTGTCCAGGTGGGTTCAACTTCGTGAACAACAACCCCATTTGCGCCAGCAGCTGGGTTCTTAAACACACGCAGCAAAGTGAGCGTCTGCTTTGGTTCCTCTTCTTCTTCCACGTGTCTGAACCCAGACTCAACTCCGCCAGACCGGATTGAAATTCGTGGGAACAGTGCTAGAAAGTCGTCTGAAGGTGCCTCTTGAATCTCTCGGTGCTGGGTTGCCGAGCCTTTGAGGAACTCATCCAATTCGACAGTCTTGTACGCTGCGGTTCCCGCTTCATCCTGTGACGTGTGCTTTCCTAGCCAGAAGAAGATGTCGTGAACGAGCTTCTCGGTACCATCATTACTGCCAATCAGTTCCGAGAAGAGTACGATAAAGCTATCGCCATCATAGAACTGGCCGTACTTTTCCTTTGGCCAAGGAATGACCTCGAATTGCTCAATGCGCCAGATAAATAGCCCAGGCTCAACGCCAACTCTGCCATCATTCCAGGCTGGCTCTGTGAGCGCTGAATTGTACTTGACTTGATGGTCAATATCAGACCCGATCAGCTCCACGTTGCTATCCTTGATATCATATTCTTTTGGATGAACGAGGCCTTGATTCGGTGCCATATTTGTTTTAGCTTTAGGTTGAATGCGGTGCAAGAAGGTGTAATGATACTGTAATGATAGGTCTTTTCCACAATGTTTTGCAATTCTGAAACAAGCAAAGTCCCTCCCTTAGTAGAGATGTCCTCTTTACGTGAGATTGCTCCAAGCGGGGAGAGCTTGTGCCCTGATTAGAGCTCACTTGGCATTTGATGACTGATCAATGAGGAGCTGAATATGACCTGACGATCTTTTATTATTAGAACAGGAATCAGATACAGGTTCAACAAGGCTTCAATCACAAGTCAAATATACTTGGTCCTGGTGAACCATATAGATCAATCCACATTCATTAACAGTACTATTATCCAAATAAGCTGAAGACTCCGTAATGCCGTGACCGCTCCTATGCTTTTGATCTGCCAAGTTTATCGAAGATTGTTTAATACACTTCCCACCATCACAGCGACCTCTCGGTCCCAATTCACTTCCGTCTTCGTCCTAGCCTTTGGTCCCGTTAATGCGCTGTGTAACTGTGATCCCTTGACAACAGCCTGGCGGATTGCGTCTCCAACCGTGTTCTTATTCGTTCGTAGAGTTCTAGCTACGACACCCCCACGATTCATGATATCCTGCACACGCGTAGCGAGACTGCTGGCCATGGTTCTCCAGAAGAATGAGGCGAGACTTCCGGTCTCAAGATGGGCGAGGAGGAACTGCAGTAAGCTCGATTGGGTCGGCTGGCTGGAGGTGGGGAGAAGAGGGTGGGCTGGTGGCTTTGTAGTCTCGAGGACAGCCTCAAGGGAGACTACGTTTTGACACTTGGCCATAACATCAGCCAAGGCCTTATCTAGCGTTGGTAGTTGGCCCAGAGAACGAGATAATGCCGTAATGCTTGCTTGTAGCGCCGATCGTATATAGGTTTCCAAAGACTGAAGCAGCAGCCTTGGGATCCATTTGTCGGGCTTGAAACCAGTGGTTGGTGATAGCAGGTAGAGTGCAGACAGAGCAGATGCTGTCCGCGCCTTGATCTCTTCAACTTGTGCAAAGGTCGAGGTTGGCTGCACAGAGAATTCGCGAACGGTGCGCTCCGCCTGCTCGCGGACTGATCGATCGATGGGAGTTACGACTGTATCCTGCAGACTCTTGACGGCGTCCACACGGTTGAGTCCAAAGCCTTCTTCGCCGGGAGCTTTACGATCAAGCACTTCTCGTAGTGACAGAATTGTGTAAGCACAGCGTACCAGGGCTCGGTGGTCCTCCTTGCCAGTTCCGCTGTCGAGCTCCGAATGCTGAACCTCAAGCTGTCGACCAAGCTGCAAACATCGTCCAACCGAGCGACCAAGCTTCAGGGTCTCCCATAGCCGCAGAGCGACGAGCCGAACCTCATCTGCCTCAGCGTGTTTATCAATGACCTCCTTCTCAAGCTGTCGGTAACTGTCGTTCAAGCTCTGGATCTGGCCATCTAATTCACCAACAATGTTCTTGGATGCTTGTGTCTGTTCCTGAGTATAATTGAGCAATGGGACGGCCGATCGGGTCGTCAAGACATCGATATGCGAGTCAATCTCTTGAGCATCGAAGAGAACGCGAGATAGGGGGGTAGAGAGGTCGAGGGGCGTATCGTTAGGGTTATTGGTCGAAACAACGAGCGTATTCGCAAAGGAAGCGGGGGAGAAATCAGGGTCGAGGAAGGTCTCGTAGTCGATGTACGACGGTTCTTCGTCGGCTATGATGTCTTCTGCCATGGTATATATAGACGGATACGATTTCACTGTTGGCTCGCGAGGTTACAACCGTTGACAGCTGGTGATGTTGGCGCAAGCTCAAAGTGTTCAATTGGCTCCTGGTGGGTGTTCTGGAAGCTTGCTGGCCTTTTCGGGCATCGCTCTCCCGCAGGTACGTACCCTTCACCTGACCATTTTGCATCTCAGGCACTTGAAGCAAGCTCTTTGGCTTGGCGGCTCTGGCGGAGCATAATGGATCCATCTCATCGCCGCGGGGATTAAACGTGTCTACTAACCGTCCGTATGTACATTACAGCAGCAGCGGTATTAGCGGGAGAATTTCCTGTGCTTGGCACAGCAACCAATGAACGCTTGAGCACGGAGCCTGCTACAGTGAGGTCATCACTACATGGGTGCTAGAAGTGGATTGATTCTGATGCCGGGTAATGAATCGCATCATACAGGTGCTTTGAAGAGTTGAATAGCCTCAGTTCTTGGCATCTCTTGACTTAGTACCTACAAATGATGCTCAAGAAAGTTCAGTATTTTCTTATTATCAAGGCTGATCCTTCTCGCCCTTCATCTTCATTTCCCGCGTATTCCGTGTCCCAATATTTCATTCAGTATGAGAGAATTTCGACATAGCAAAGACGGACCGCTCGGCGTCTCCACCTCCACACCCTCGGAAATACGTACCCAGAAAAAAGATGACTGCCATCCACTCAGCCGCGAGTTGTTTCTCCATCGCAACGGCATGCCCGGCATATCCCATTGCCATCCAATCCGCATCTAACCAACGATATTTTGTTTTTCTTGACCACTTCCCTCCTACTTCTCTCTTCTTTCTTCCTTCATCTCGACGTCGTCGTATCTCTTGTCGGTTGAGATCTTCGTCGATTTGAGCCATGTCCTGATGCGTTCCGTTATTAAATCGACTCTTTTCTACTGATTGACAACCCTCTCGATTCCTCAAGGGTGCATTGCCCATCTATACATAAGCAATTACGTCGCGGCAACTACACAGCATCTGCTCAAGATTCGTCCGAATCTTACGCTTGCGGGTGTTCTCCCCAATACTCGAAACGACCGTGATACCCTTCAGAGCGCATTGGCAGCCAAAATAACACGCACTCGCCTCAAGCTCGACATCGATTGCCCAGAATGAATGGCTTAATCGAGGCCTTTGCCCATATCTCGGCTCGTGCCGTAAATGAATGGCCAGAGGGTGACAAGGGTAACAGCAGCGACACCATTCTCGGCGGCGTCCACTTCAACCTCACCACCCTCAAATACTTCAACTACACATTCTACAGCAACAACACCATCTCCAATAACTCCAAATGCTACCTGACCTTTGCGCCCTATACTCCGGCTTACGTCTTCCCGAACGGTACATGGACCAATGCCACCAAGTGCTATTCCGCGATCGAGAACATCAAAACTCGTGGTTTTGTCGGAATTGGGTTCGCTGTTGCTTTTGGAATTGCTCTTGTACTCAATCTTACTGTCCTGGCTAAGCATGGAAAACTCTACGTGCCACGCGATTCGCGCTTCTATCCCATCGGTCGTCGCTGGCAGTGGTACTGGGCTTTGTTCAGTGCGGCGGCGGCTCTTATCAGTCTATTTGTCGGCATTGATATCGATCGGTACTATCTCCAGGAATTGCCCATCACTGTCAATGTCTTCTTTTGGTACCTCCTTTGCATGGGCACCGTCGCTATGACTTGGGAAGCTGTTCGTCATTGGGGCTCCTGGCAAGAAAGGCAATATGTCGATCCTAATCCGTTTGTCCTGCGCGATGATGACCGACGTTCCAAGGTTGAGTTTTGGTTGCCGTTATGGTTTTACCTCTGGCTGTGGCTGAACTTTTTCATGGTTGTTCCCCGTAGCTGGAAATTCACCCAACTACAGCACTCGGAGGAGCAGACATTGGCCAAGGCGGTCCCTGGAGCAACTAATGCTCGATTCAAGGTCGGCGCCTTCTGTCTCGTGGTAGCCTGGCTCACTATCGTCTTTTCCCTCCATCACTCGATCAAGCATTATAAGCCCCGACACCGCGGTATCGTCAACCGCGCCGTTGGCTTTCTTCGATACATCCCTTTCCGCTTCTGGCTTATCATCCCTCTGTCAGCGGCTACCATCGCGTATCAGGCCTTCATCTCATGGGAGTTTGACTACTCCATTGTCAAGTACAACGGAAACATTCCTGTGATCTACTGTTGGGGCTTCCTGCCAACTCTGCTCATCCTTTACATTCAGTATCTCTACGGTTTCTTCAGCCCTAATGAGGACAAGAGTCTGATCCGCAAGAGACGAGAGCGTGGTGAGATGATCAACCGAGAACTTGGCATCGTTAATAAGCCTGCCTGGTGGCACCGTGTCAGGGGTGACCATCTCCTCAGCTTCAAGGACAAGCTTATTCGCAATGTTCATGAGATTGGAGGTGGTAGAGCCACCGGTCGACGTATTGAAGGAGATGCGGAACGAGATCTGCGTGAGGAGGCTTTGGCTGCTGCCAGAGACGAGGATATCGAGATGGGCCACATGCATCGCCCTCTGGACGCCTCCAACAACCCACGCTCTGATCGGGCTGGCACTGCTTCCATTAGCTCCAATGCTTCGCGAACGTTTGTCCAGCCGTACACTGGTAAGAATGAACGTCGCCGTCATGAGCGCAATATGGAAGCCGTTGCCGGTATTCTCTTCCCTAACAACCTCGCCGAGGACCGAGCTCGCCGTGAAGCGCAACTTGGACTCGACGGCCCCCCTCCCCCTCCTTATATGGACGGACAGGGCCGGGGTCGATCCTCCAGGCGTCCCGGATCTACCGGTCGCAGCAACAGCACCGAGACAAACAACTCCATTAATGCTCCTCCCCAGCAAATCAGGAGTATGTTGGATATTTAAGAGACGACGCGTCATGATGCTGTGAGCATTGATACTTATATGAGAAGTTTGGGATTATTACTTCGCCCTACATTTAGTCATGCTGGGCCTGATGAAGCAAAAGAACCTATTACATGGATAGTTGGCTACGAATTTGCGGTGTTTTTTCATGGGATGTTCTGCCAGCCACTCGCATTATACACCTATACTGTTAGATATGACTATGTACGAAAATCAATATGTTTTAATGATATACATTTCAGATATTTGTTCTGAGTTCTCTTGAACTGAATGATATGATGGGCAAAGATGTTGAATCCCGAATATATGAGAAAGTTTAATCCTTGGGTGTGAATGAGCTGGGCTTGAGAGTACGACACCCATGCTATCATGCTGAGCTTGTCTCTGAAAACAATTTTTATGACAATGAAGAGAAAAGTTCACCTGTAATGCTTATTACATTAATTAGACACTCCAAAAAGCCGCGCTTCTGCCTGTGGTGTGTTTTACAGACAGATATGTTGGCTATCAAAGCGGGTTACCCTGTAGCAGCACCAACCAGACAATGGCCGCCTATCAATTGGGATCTGAAAGAAGCTCAATTTTGTAATAAATTATCTAATCGCTGAGTATCAATAAAAACAGTGTATAAGAGTCACCGCCTTGTAACCAAAAAGAAACCACCCCCACGCGATAGCTGAAAATTACTCCATGTCAACCGCGGGGCAGACCATCTCGAAGCATCAACAGTACGATTTGGCAAGGACCCTGGGGATCGACACTAGAACCATCATGATGTCAGCTCTTACTAAATCTGGAGTATCAGTAGCTTAGTATGCAGGATAGTCACATGCGGGGATGTTCCCCAGCTGAAGGCGATAAACTACTTGGCGTTGATCGCGGAGCCTCAAAGCCAGGTCTAGATGTGAGTCGTGAGAGCATATGAAGGGTGGCGTTCAGAGCTCATCATCCAACACTTCGGGCTCCAACACGCAGACAAAGTCACGAGATATGCAGAAGGAAAATCGCCTCCGCAGAGGTGCCCTAAAGAGACACGGTGGGAAAGCAATACTTGTGCAACAGTACGATTTACCATAACTCCCCGAATGGAGCATGGGAGAGGCAGTCAGCACGAGCACACCAGGTTGAAGGCACCGAAGAGAACCGAGAAACTGATAAACAAAGATATTGGACGAGGGCACAGAACCAAGGAATGATGGGCCGTCAGACTTGGGCTACACCTCCGCACAATATGCGATAGGGATAGTTAGACTTCAAGGGTTGCACAGGAAGATCGTGAATCGAATCATGAGACTTTGACGTACATACGTACATGCAACCACGTACGCGAATGAGGATACCTGCATGAAAGGCCCTTGAGGTGCATGCAGTGATGATGCGTAGCAGCCATGTCTTGTTGAGGACAAGTCGGGTTCAGAACCCGGCCGTCAAGAGGAAGCCCAACCCACTAGAGTTAGCTGCATTCAGATCCAGGTTCAGCTTCACGATCGCAGGCCAGTTGATCTGAGAATCGACTTTAAAGGTCAATCAGTGAGTGAGGCTGAGGCGATGAGAGACATGTCGATGGAAGATCCACCAGAAGCAGTTAAGGCTTCCGAATTTTGGGTTTGAGCATAAAAGAGCGGTGTAGAATCAAAGGCCCGAACGAGAGAGGTTAAAGACAAGACGAGACAAGTTCAGGACAAGACAGGTAATTGACAAATGCTGTGGGCCTCTATCGGGCAATAGTGTTAGCATGGCTACTAGCATGTGGCTTGGAAACAAAGACAATTCAAGACGATATGAAATTGAGGGTCCATGTGGAAGGTGATGAGACAATTAGAAACTGTCAAAATTCCAGGACACGGCAACACATTGAATAGCGAGGTTGGGAAGGATGGAGGCCACAGGGCAACTTCAAGATATCTCGGCTGGCAACACATACTGGAAATCGACGAACAGAGTGGATTTCGTTGCAGGCTCAGTCAAGTCGCAGTCCCTTGCTTCACCGGTCGCCCACCTCCCGACCCGTGAGTGATATTCCCCTGCTTCTGGAGGGCGTCGTCACATGGGTGTGGTCGGAATAAGCGGACGCGGGGCTCAACTGCGTGTCCCCCAAAAGAGAGTCACCAAATGTCGTCGCCAACATCAAGTTGGTGTGCAAGCCAGCACATGGAGGTTAGGTCAAGGGTGCAAGTGTGACATCCTTTGGGACCATGTTACTCTGGTGGATAGGTCTGTCATCAACCTGCGCCGTGCCTTGCATTTGGTGGCATGGTTGGAAACCAGGCCAGAGGCTAGGATGAGGGCTCAGACAGTAGTCCAGGAACGATTAAGGTACCGTACATATCAAGTGAGATGACTTTTTACACTGATTGATGGGAGGGATATCGAGAGTCACTGCGCTTCCTAGGCATGCGCATAGTATTCGATAATATTGAAAGAGGCGCTTGTTTCCCAGCAACCAGCGGTTGGAAACGACTAAAAGGCGGTAAGCTGGTCTGTGGCTCATCCATTCCTGAGGAACAAGCTTCTGGCGAATCCCCATGTTCCATGCTATTTCGGGAAGAGATGTCTCGTACTTGGTGCCTGGAAATAGCCCTGGAGGTAAACCCATTCAGAAGCTCGAGGCTGGACAGACGTGCCAAACCTTCAGTATGGCTCGTCATGATGTATGAGCGAGGCGACATTGAGTTGAAGAAAGACCCTCAATGTTGATCCTTAACGCCAAGTGGAGCTGTCAAGGCGACGAGGCGCAAACGGCGGCTGGTTTTAGAGGCGGCTGGTTGCATAGTTTTAGTGTATATGCAGGTCAATTCTCGCATCTCTATCGTGATCCTCAGTAATTACTGATGCGAGAAAACGGTATTAAGCGATGGGATAGAACTCAAGGGCGAGGTGTGCATCCGCCGGGTTGCCTGTCCAATTTTAGACTTGCCCCAGGTACCCGAAAACACCGAGACAAGCAATACTCCCATTCAAGATCTGGCGGCTGAAAGAGGACCACGAAGAAAAAGAGGCTGGAAGTCTAATGGTCACCGCCAGTTGACTGGATTGCCACCAATAACGAAGTTACCAATGGACTTCGAGAACGGGCATCTCTTCAAACGCTGGTCCCAGAAACTTTGCTAAAATGTCCGATTTCGAGTGCTTGGCGTTGTGGACATGGTTATCATCCTCATTTCTCAAAGCCAAACGAACAAAGAGAGCATTAGAGAAGTTCAAGGGATACAGTAGTGCTGCAGCAGCATGTGAGCCAATTAAAGGATGAAGGCGGACAGACAGCGGCTGAAAGGGTTTCTCAGATCATCGGGATGTGTCGATAGCATCCAAGGGAACCCTGGATCATGCAGGACAGTACATAATAGTGGGCTGCAGCATGGAATGGTTGTAAGCAGTCGAATCAAATGTGACCCGCCTAAATAATAACGATATCCAGTTTGGTGGTGGATAGTGCTAGAAGATGTTTCGTTTATTTTCCACCATCAAGTAAGTGCTCATCTTTTTTTGACCGGCGACATCATTGCTTATCTCTTATCGATACAGGGTCACAGGACGCACTGATGACGGGAAGGAGGGGGGACGTGCATGAGGGATAGACAGAGGGGGTGGGGTAGTTACCGTCTCTAGCTCTAGCTCCAGCTCTAAGGCGAGGGGTTCAACAACGATGAGACGGAAGGAGGGGTCGAGTATTCGAGGCAGTGGAGGCTACCTTTAGGTGGCCCTGGAGAGCAAGAGGACTTCTCGACGTTGCCAAAGTTCACTGGTCTTAAGAATTAGAAAAAATAGGTACCCGAACTCGGTACCTCAAGTCTTTTCATCACTGAAGGCAGAGGTCCTGAGTTTTTCTTTTTACGTCTTTTCAGGTTGTAGGTAATACCTAATACCTTATATTAGTGCTGTATGCACCTTCTGCAAGGTACTTCCGTTTGAGTGTAAAGGTTCTGTCCGTACCTTTGCTTCTTAGCGGCTCCATCCCAAGGAGAGAGAGCCTGTAAGTCACAGCTAAAATTGACAACTCAGATCAGAAGCACAGCAAAGGCGCGAAACGAAACGAAGGAACCAAATAATCACGGAGCTGGCCGCCTCGGAAAAAGAGAGCCTTCATGGGGACCCTTCAAGGGATACGCCAATCAACCACCAAAAACTCTAGAAACCTTCTCTAGGTAGACGCCAAAAGTCAATTTCAACCAGCCGTCCCATCGCCGACGTTTTCCACGCCTCAAGATCACAGTAGATCGAGGCGAGAGAAACGAAGTCGATCATTGACCGTATGGTATTATGGGGTTCATGGATCATACAAGTTACATGGCACAGCAGCGTGTTGTCGCTACGAGGAGAGCATGGGAAGATGCTTGTAAGATCACAAATCACCGTCCATCGGTGGACGACTAGAATCCTTCCATTCGCACATCAGGTGGGCAGCTTGAGAGCCTCGAATCGTAAATGCATTCCTTTCAAGCTGCATGCGCAACGTCCAGCCAGAGCTTGCAGAAACGCAAATGTGAGCCATGTTACTTGTACTCTCTCCGCATGCCTTGGCTCTGCGTTGTGCGCCTCATTTATGCGAAGAATTGGTGCGAGACAGAACCTTGAACTCGCCGGATAGATTCTGTTGCATCGGCTCCTACACAGTCGATGTGAGCCAGATTCGATATTGATACGATGCTTCGTTGCTGTGCTCCAGCCTCTTGAAGGGTTCATGTGGCTAGTAGAGCTTGGACTGGTCGTTCCTTGGCTATGAGATGAATGAAGTACCTGGTTCTTGACCACGATCCACCAGGCACGCTAGATCCATCCGCAAACATACACCGCCGTGAGATGCATGCAGGCAAACACTTTGGAGGCACCTGCTGCTCGGCCTGCATTGAGAGAACCAGTGTGCTGGCAATTGACCCTCAGTGCGTCATACGAGGTCAGCATTGAGTTTGTCCTGACTTGTACGGCATCTTCGGAATCAGTGGCCAGCCTCTTCCTCGTGCTACGAACTATCAGATGCCAGCTCAAACTCCACAACGACCGTTACCTGCTACCGAGATACACCCATGCGCATTCTGATTTGCGACATTTCACGTCATTGCTTGCGCCCAACGGCGCCAGTGCGATGGATGGATCTTGTGGACCGGTCGAATGGTAGACCTTTCATACTGGAGCCATCAAAGCGACGGTACCTTCCAATTTATCAGACCGCGATCTTGGAAGCGAATAACGACGCAGCAAAGACATGTTCATCATCGGGAGATATGGGCTTTATTTGAAAGGGTTGCATTGTGCTTTGATATAGCTTGACTCCCGGCACGACGTTCATCATCGACCTGAATCTCAAGCCCACCGACCTACGGGATCCAGGCACCATTGTTCATTCCCCTGCTCACCTATCATAAAGTTGAGGAAAGGTGACTGTGTGTTAACGTTAGGGACGCGGCGAGGGGTCTGTATCAAATTACATCGCATGGGTAAGCCGGCTGCATCCAGATGACCTGGGTTATCTGCACTAACTGGGTGCTGATGAACAATCCATTATTGCCTCTCAGTCTGCTTATTAGAATCATGCTTTCTGGGTATGCTGCTGCAAGCATGTCAACGGAGTATGGCAACTGAGAATAAGATTTGGGCAAACTTCATCTGAACAGTGGTGACAGCCGGAATCGTGTTGTTGTTGCAACAAATTTGTGGACTTGCATGGAGCAAGTTCAACGCCAAGCCCCCGACACGGCCCCTTGCGGCTGGTCGGCCAGGGACGGCTTCGCTTCAAGCACAGGTTTTTGGTTCAACATGCAACTGGCGCGAGGTTTATTTTTACCATCGCACAGCGGTAGTTTTGGGGTCCCTGTGGGTAAAAATCATCAAAGCGCCGTCTCCAACCCTCATCGACATGGGCTCTTGATCCACTCAAGGCTGAGAACCCAACCCCTCGCATGCATGCTGGCTCCTTCTGGGTTGACGATATTATCGCGAATCCTGCACGTTGGTTTTGTACCCTGACCCAGAGCATGAGCAGGACTGGTTTGCCCACAGGCTTACGCATGCTTGAAGCTGCGTTGAGAATTTCGCTTCACCTAGCATCAGTAAAGTTTTGTAAGACATGACTACCTAGGTCGGTATACATCTGAAGCGGTCGAGAAACAACGCACCGAGAGGTTAGGTGCTTTTCAGTGACCATATCATCCTTGGACAGGCTGGTCAACTGTCAGCTTGCTTTACCACTAGCTTGCAGCTCGTTGGTTGATCAAGCTGCAGCGCTTGCAGGGTTATACCAAGCATGGGTCTAATCAGGTACATGCTGGCGCTATGTACCTGGCCCGCCCCCTGCTCAGCAGCGCAGGTGACCTGTGCCTGGCGGCTCTGACTGGCATGAGTTGCTGTTCAATGTGCCCTCAAGATAGAATTATTCAGCAAGGTGTTGTGAAACGACAATCAGTCCGCATGTTGCTTGATGCCTCTGCTTGGAATTGGACCCGCGGGTCTGGATACTACGGTTAATCAAATCGTTCTGACTTGCTGCAATCCCACCCACCCACCGAATACATGTTTATTGTGCCTAACAGTCACCGCTCAGGAATACGGATACTCCCAAGCAGCATCCATCGACTCATCCTGCAACTGTAACCTGCTCTCCACTGTCAGGGTTCCCACGAGACGAGACGAGGACCAGCTGTGGTCGGTCGCAAACTGGCAAAGCGGAGAATTGTGTTGGCGCCGTTTGAACCAAGACCAGAGCTCCGCGCCCAGCGAAACTTAACACACACGGCCATCCAGTGCCAGGCTTGGTTTGCAGCCAGCTGGGGAACCCTAGAGAATTAAGTTCTTGTCGGACTTTGAACCTACGGTGATTCAGGTCAATGAGCATGACAATAGTGAGCACGACGACCTGAGGTGGCTGATCTCTAGATTGATTGGTCGGGCAACGCAACTAACAAAGACTCTGTCTTAGTGCAAGGGAAACAAGAGAGTTGGGCGACTCCATCCTGCCTCCATGCATCCATCCCGGATCCGGACTCCACAGACAATCGATTTGGGGCGGAAAAGCAACCATAGACATACATCATCGCCACGCTTGCCCCTGCGGCGGCCCTGCCACTTTTTCCCTCGGTGCCCCTGTCTCGACTCACCAGTTTGCGACTGTCAACCTTTTTTGCTCCCTTCTGCGTCACGCACGTTTTGGTTCACGTTGTTACTGCAGTCTTTGTATGCAAGCAACACACATACAATACAGTTTCGATTTTGACTTTCTCGGTTATCCCTTGATGAATTCAAGTTGCAACCACAAAGGATAGCCCAAAGTGACGAATTATTCCGTCGAATGAGTTTGACTGCATCGCTTTCGCAGTTGCTCAAAGAATATTAATTCTCAACTCACCTCAGTCTGGTCTGTGTCACTCTGCGGATCTAGGCCCTGATCTTGGCTGGCTTGCATCACCACTACGCACGCCTCCCTCCCCGCCGGCATTTCTACGTACGCTCTAAGGCGGGCCTTAGTTAGCAGGTCGTGGGTACTGTAGGAGCCTGAGAACGCCTCTACTCATTCTCTTACAACACTCACACATGCTCCCTGTTTCTCCATCCTCATTGTCTCTCTTCTTGACCCCTTACATCTATCCCTATATCCCGTTGGGATCCGTATTCTGCCTCGACTTGCACATGTCCCTTTTTGTGTGTGCTTGTCTTGTTGCATCCTGACTCCTCGGACTATTACTTCTTATCTCCATATCCCCCCCATCGTCGGAAGGTTTTCGTCTTCTACAGGGTTGCCTGTGGCCGTCATCACCCGCCTCGCGATTTCTGCTAAGTCCTTTGGCCATCTCGCCGTTTTCTGTCTCAGTGAGATTGTCGGTGCATCCAAGTGAAAACAGTGCAGAACCGACAGCAAATATAGCGGTGCATAACGATTACCCGACCGAATTCTCGTACCTGTGTGACCAGGACGTTGCACCCTCCGGGCATCTTTCTCGCCCTTTCCCGAGAGGCGGATCCGCGCAACGGTAATATCGTCACTAATATCGATAATACTGCTGCCAGTATCGACTTCGAACTTTTGTCGCCATGGCGGCCGCTTTTCGTCCAGTGAATTCCCCGCTGGCCATGACGGTCTCCCGCGAAGACGTCATGGGTTCATCGACCGCAACTCCTCGACCCAACACAGCCCCTCATACACACTCACAAATACCTGCCGACGATGGTGCGACCCCAACAAGGGCAACTTTCAACCTGGCTAGCCAGAAGCCACTGCCATCTAGTCCCTTCCCCCAAGGAATACAGATGCCTGAACAGCCACCGAAACCAAAGATGCCTCGGCGTCACGACTCGCGGCATTCGACCAAATCAGGAGACTCGGGCGACGTAGATATGGACGATTCCGATGGAGAGACTGGCACCATTGAGGATGGCGCTGGATCTGACGACGAAAGTGTTGGAGCAGACGGACCCAGGTCAGGCAAGAAGAAGAAGTCGCAGCGCTTTTATTGTACAGACTATCCTCCTTGTAATTTGAGTTTTACGCGGAGCGAGCATCTTGCCCGGCATATCAGGTTTGTGGTTTTCCTCTGTCTCTCGACCCGACTTGGTTCGTCGTAATGCTGACTTATATCAACAGAAAGCATACAGGAGAACGCCCATTCCAGTGTCACTGCTCTCGCCGCTTTTCAAGACTCGATAACTTGAGGCAACATGCACAGACGGTCCATGTCAACGAGAACATTCCTATGGACTCGCTAGCTGCAACTGGTTCCCGGTTTCAACGGCAGATGCGGCCCGATCGAATTCGGCAAGCCGGTAATCGAGCCAGAGCATCGACAGGTGGTAGTGCCGGTGGTCCTCAAAGAGGACATTCCAAATCGCTCTCTACCTCGAGTATCAACAGTGTCAGTTCTGTCGGTTCGGCTTACAGCGTTCAAGATGCCAGACGTCGACCACCTCCATTGGTGATGGCAGACCCTCGCTCGCGATTGTCTTTGGAGTCTTACCGGAGTGCTATGGAGGGCCCTTACCCTCACTACCGACCTGCTTCTCCTAGTGATTTCGGAACACCAACTTCGTCTACCTTCTCAACTGGGCAGAGCAGCCCTAGATGGGGACCAGGCGTTTCTTCCCCAGCAACATCACACTCACGATCGCACAGCATGTACACTTCTGGAAGTCGAACACCAGGCCGCCGTTTGAGTGTTCCAGGGAACCCATTTCAATCCCCTGGAGCACCAGGGGGGAGACCGATGATATTTGGGCCCGGCCCCGCTAATGCTTCGAATGTGGGTGCTCTCCCGCCAAACAGTAACGGCATCCCTCCATCCCCAACTCCTTCGTCGACTTCTCAATGGTCCCGAAGGGAGTCAATGTCGGAGGGCGATTGGCGCCGAAGAACGTGGCATCCAGACAGCCGCAATATCAATGGGAACCCCAGTCAGCTAAGCTCCGTTGTGAACCAGTCATCTGTCCGTCCGAACCCACCGCCACCGATCGCGAACCCTTCCACTTCTCAGTCGTCCTTCCGCCTGCCCGGTATTGAGTCGTTCGACCCCCTCCTACCTGCCACCCCACCGAGGAGACAACCTTCGCCCATGATGGTCGATCAAGAGACTCGGATTCGAGCCTCTTATCAACCCCATCTCCCCGAAACCCCGATGCAGGACGAGAGACGAAACCTCAACTTGTACGATGCGAGCCTTCAGAGAGGCCTCAACCGCCTCGATATCAACCACAATACGCCACCTCGAGATGGTGCAGGTAGCTGGGCTTCCGAAGCAAACAAGGCTGTTCAGGCTCAAGCCGAGCACGTGCGGCTCAATCCTCCTACTGTTCGTTTCGAGGAGCGACCTCCCGTATACCAGGGCCCCAAACCTCCCCCTACCTCTGCCCCGCGATCTCTCCATCAACACACAGTTTCGGCCCCATCCATTACAACTTCGAGAGAAAATAAGCGTCGTGGATGGTATAATGGGCCCGTTTCCGTTCATAGAGACGGTCGACCTCTTCAGGAGCAGCAAGATCCACGGATGGCTCACGTGGATAGGATGGTGCATCCGAACTTTACTGGCTTCAGTGGATTCCCTATCAAAGAAGCACCACTACATCCCCAATATCAGCACCCACCACAACAACTGCCACCGCAAAATCAGCAACACCCTCAGCACCCCCAGCACCCCCAGCAGCAACAACACCCGCATCAACAGACCCAGCAGCAGCAACAGCAACAGCAGGGACGACCTGGCAGCAACGGCTCTTTAGGCCGCCTTGAGGCGTTAGTTGCTGTTGCAACAAGCGAAGGATCTACTGCTGCAGCATATTGAGCTGGGTTATGCCTCATCCACCCCGTCGTTCTCAGACGACAATGATTTGACGACTTATGACCTATTCCCTTGAACCAGCTTGTCTTTTCTTCTATACCTTGCAGCGGAGACGACGCACGTTGCGGGCATGATCCTTTGCATGATACACGACCATGGAATTTTCTTTTATCTCTTTTGGTGCAACGACATCCCTACTCCTAATTCACTTGGCTATGGGTTCAAATGGCAGCATTCAACAACATCCCATCGGCATTGGTATCTGACTCTACGAACCGACACTCGCTCCAACAATCTGAAACGACTGGCCCCTGGGAGTTTGCGAGACAAGCTGAGCTTGTCAGATGTTTTTCTTGCTTTCAAAGCTTTATTATTATTTTTTTTTACTGAGGGTGTGTCGGCTTCCTTCTCCGCTAAGCTGGAGCATGATCTGTAACGGCGAAGGAAGATGTCATCCGTCGGCGTGATACCCTGACTTTGTTTGCATGAAGCGACATCAGTACATGATTTGGCCGTATATGAATATTCCCGACCTCTTGGCACATCTTGCGATAATGGCAGGGTTGGCTTTGTGGAGCGCCGTTGCGTCGTTGTTGGAATTCTTGGGGCTAGACTCAGATGGTAATGTGAGATGCGTTGGTCAAGTCTGAAGCTTGTGCTGTGTCGTGGGGTTGGAGGATGAGTTTGAATTTGATACCCCGTGATTTGAGCGGTTCCTTAGTTCTTGTTTCTGTTGGCGTTTGTCAGGATGCTTGGTTTAGACATGTGTCTCAGGATTCTCATGACCTTTTCTTTTATCAGGGAGGCAGTTGGTTTGGCAATGGAGTCGCGGCTCTGTTTACAGATTGATGAGGAGGCCTGGTGTGTTTCTCGACGTTTATGATGATATTTATAGTTTTATACAGCGATGAGATTGCTCAGACATAGAGCTGGGCTATAATGAAAACTGATTTGAAATTTGATCTGGGAGTGATTTTAATGTGACCATGATTCAGAATATCCGCAATAATATAAGATAGATAGATGTCAGTGCGGACATGTGTAGGGAGGGCACTTATATCCGGCGTCAGTATTACATGTATGAGTTAAAAGGTCGATCACTACCAGGTCAGTGACGGACTTGAATGGATCTCAATAGAGCTCACATTCACTCGCTTGTTGAAAACTCCGGGGCCGAATACAGCAGCAGGGCAGATGTGACGTAGTATAGACATCATATATAGACGAAATGTCGTCGAAGTTACAGGGCATGGAAAGGACTTGAATTCTGAATACCTTAGGTACCTATAGTACCTACTAAGCCAGAGCCTCTTCATATCCTTGCTTTGTCCCACCATGAATCGTTGGTTAGTTACCTTTCAAAATGCCTGTCGCTGATCGCTGAGAGCACCAACCTCTCGCTTCATTCGCAACTCACACTTGCTTCATCACTCTCAGCTCCCAGTCTCTTCTGCTGGCTGATTGATAGGTACCCAAATATGGACGATAACCTACCTTC
The DNA here is from genome assembly GCA_013183765.1 of Fusarium xylarioides. NCBI lineage: Eukaryota > Fungi > Ascomycota > Sordariomycetes > Hypocreales > Nectriaceae > Fusarium > Fusarium xylarioides. The sequence continues at coordinate 170,624 of SRZU01000051.1, forward strand.
GTCATCGTCTTCTTCTGCAGGCCGACTTCGGGCTCTTCTGCCAGGCCCAACTCAAGAAGGAGACTCACCCAGACCTCCGCCCAAGCTCAACATACCCAAGAGAATTTCTGTCAAGACTGCATGCCAGGCTTGCAGACAACGCAAAGCCAAGGTTGTAGCGGCTTCTGTGTCAAGATAGGTAGTGTACTGACTTCCTTCTGTAGTGCAATGGTCAAAGGCCAAGGTGCTCTGGCTGCATTGCTGCTGGCCGAGAATGTCACTATGCCAGTAACCAGTACGAAGCCGAGGCTGCAGCAATGAAACGAAAGCACGATGAACTGCAAGAAAGAATTGTTGATCACGAGAGTCTTTACTCTTCGCTCAAGACCAGAGAGCCTCATGAGACAGACGAGATATTGCGGAGAATTCGAGCCGGAAAGGACGTCAAAGGCGTGACTGAGGATCTGGAGGGAGGAAATTCGGCCACTCCTACGTCTCGGAAACAAGCAAATCCTCTTCTACGAGGCAATAGCGACAATACTTCAAACAGCGCTACAACCTCCGGAAGCGCCAGCTCGCCAACATTTTCAGCGGCACGCGTGAGCCTTTTCCAGCCTCTACAGCAGACACGGGCCAGACTCACAGCTTTGTGAGTACACCATAAAATCTCCAAGCGCCTCTCTAATCTTTCTCAGAAATGACCAATCTGGCAGCCTATTTGAGGAAGCCTGGCGAGAACCTCAGCGCAGAGCCTCTGACGATTCTACATCCATTGATCCCCAAGGGCATATACTCCCGTTTTCGCGATGGACCAACGTCATACAAGATGACAAGTTTCTTAGCCACTTGCTGCTATTGTTTTGGACCTGGGACACTTCATGTAACCGCGTTATCGACCGAACTATCTTCGAAGACGACCTAAAGAACCTCGACCCAACGACACCAGGCGTACCCTCAGCACTGCGATTCTGCTCACCATTTCTCGTCAATGCCATTTTGGCCGTTAGTTGCGTATGTAGGCTTTACCACTCCTATTCAGAGTCCCTGCAGGCTAAAACTACGAATGTAGCTATATACGACCAATCCGATTACTTTCAGCATACCAGACGAACTAAGCACCCGAGGACAGATATTCGCCCAAGAAGCCATCCAGTGTCTGAAGCAGGAAGACACACGACCTTCGTTACCGGTGGCACAGGGTCTGGCGCTTATGTATGTGTATGAAGGCGCCCTAGGCGACGGAGAAACGGCGCTCGAGTTCCACAGTCTGATGCAGTCGCGGTACATGGCACTGAGACTTGATGATATTTATCGTTCCACGGATACTGCTATTTCGGGATCGCGACAGAGAGCTGAAGCACATGCGTTGTCTTGGATACAATGGGGTTTCTATGTCTGGGACTGGTAAGTAAGGTGCTCGTCTCGAACCAATTTTACTGATATGTGTGCCAGGAAACCAATGCACGGTCTATGCCGTCGTCTCGTCATCAAGAAGCCTGAACGAGCTAGAACGTGGCAAGAAGAAAACTCACCGTTGAATAGAACTGAGAACCCTGAGTATTGGTGGTTCTCCTATCCTGATTCCATAGCACCCCAGCGGTCGATGAAGCGTGAGATATTCGAGGCCGAATGTAACTTTACCGAAATCACAGAGCAGGTTCTCGACTTCCTTATTCCATTGGAACGGGAAGTTTCACCGTCTCAAAATACCGGACGTGCTGTAGAGCTGTACTCTAGAATCATGGAGTGGAAGTTCTCCTTGCCTGAAGAGCTGAGGGCTGAGAATGCAGTTTTGCCCGATGCTATCCTACTACAGTAAGTCTAGTCTTTTACAAGATAACGCAGATTTTTCTTGGTGACCAACATGTATCTAGTCTAAGCGCCGATCTTGTAGTAATCAGCATGCTTCAACCCTTCGACCACGTCCCCAAATCCGTCTTCGGCCCCTTTCATCCACGTCTAACATCCTACGCCCACGCAACGAACGCCATGTCAACTATCTGGCACTTTCGCGCTCTGTACACGATCCACAACAAGCACTGGCTCATCCAAGCATGCTCCGTCTGCGCCTTCAAAGTCCTGTTCGCCATTGAAGAGAGCCCTATCCAACTCGAAACATTCATAAAAGCGTGTCGAGCCCTCATGGAGCTCCGAGAAGCGTTTCCTGTGGCGGAGGAGGTTATATACTCTATTGAATCGGTGGTCAAGAACAAGAAAGTGAATATACCTTCGTATGCGAGGGAGTATATGCCTAACGGTGCTGGAGAGGGTGTTGGGGACTTGACGGGTGTCAGGGTCAGGGATCACAGTGTTATCGTTGAGAAGCCTGCTTCGGATGGGAGTGAAGATCGGCTGACTATGACGGGCCTGCTTTCAACGTTGACTCCTAGTGAAACGGGACTGTATTAGTTTATATAGACAAGTTGCGTGTTTGCATATCTAGATAGACAGGTTGGTGTTACCAGACGGTCAAGGCGCGGCAGCGAGTAGGTGTTTGTTGATATATATGTATATATTGCGATACGCTTTGCAGCAACGAGAGTCTGGTTCGTGAGCCCAAATACTTCAAATTCGAAAAATACAAATCATCCAATTTCATCTCGGAATCTCCATATACCTTTCTGATCTTATGTATCCTCCCGTATAGTTGACAATTGGAACTATCTTCAGCCCAGTCGGTATTACTTCTCATTGCCTGTGTCATATCGGCAACGCAGAAGCTGCAGTCTCGTAGGTGAGGGCTGAATCTTAGAAACCAGTTCTGTTGTCACATCCTTTCATGTTTCAAATTCCAGACAAGGGCTTCTATGCATTGGGAGGTGGCCGAGAAAGATGGAACGAGGCAAAGCCCACATGAAGGGCAGTATCATGCTTCCACAGCGCACAAGTCCCAGTGTCAGATCTGCCCCTGTGGTAACGTATTCTGGGAGTAGCTTTGACCCAGTGGCTCCAACCTCATGGCTAGGGAGTAAAGGTTCAAAGAAAGACTTCGTTGGTAACTGAGACACATTGGTGCCCTCCAATTTGTGCAGCTGATCTGATATCTCGAATACACTTTCGATGCTCCAAGCGTCCTCTGTGAGACGCAGTCTACCCGCAGCGTGATGTATCTGTTTCCATGGCCTGCTGGTGAACCTCTCTTAGTCATGCTCGAAGTACCGAGGAACGGCGCGCTCTGGCCAAGCCCGAGTATGATAGGATTCAGTGGTTGAGTCGACCAAGTCGCCGTCAGTTGGCACCTTCTCAGGGTCTAACACTTCATTCGTGCTGAGATAGAAAAGGATGTGGCGTTTCAAATATTCAGGCAGCTTTTTAAACGCATCTCGGCAGTTTCGAGCTATCGCCAAGGGGAAACTGATGCTCCTTCATAAAAGCCTTGCTGGGTTAATCGATACAAATCAGGGGTAGTTCAGGTTATGGCCGTGTTACCAACGACTGATAGACATTACTTTAGTGAACTTGGTAGTTTATATCATGATATCAAGTTTACGTTAGGATGAACACATTCTCGTAAATTGTAGGCTCTCTTATCACAGGCACAATAACATAGAGGCCTTGAACTTCGGTCAATTCATGAGCATCGATATGTGAGTTCATACGATACTTATGGTCAGTCAAACACCAATCACTTGCAATCCACAGATTTGTCTACTTTCAACTCATTATCATTGGCATGTACGACAGCTAATATCATGAACGCTAAGAACTGTGTCCTTCGTGCACGTCTCCACGCTATCTTCCCATTTTCTGTATACTACCCTTCTTTGTCTTTCATCACTGTCCATTCCATACGCCCACCATCTGTCTATCTTGTCTTCGTCTTGTCCAAAAACGCCTGGGAAAAAACAATACTTGTTCTGTCATTACCGCTCGTTATTGGGAATATGTCCCTCGACAGCGCTCAGCGCCCCCAGATTCACCTCGCCAAGACGTTCTCCAACATCCTGGACACCAGCGAGGAGAGCCACGCACTCGACCACATCCTCTGGTTCCAGGAGATGCGACTTGGCCAACGTGACCTTTGTGCTCGCTCCGACGGTGACTGTGAAGACGTGGTTGGCATCCAGCACAGGGCCTGAAGCGGCATTAAGGCTTCGGAACATGTCCTCATCCGTGAAGTCGTCACCCATGCATAGGGCAAACTCGAGGTGCCCAGATTTGTCTTCAGACTCGGTGCCAGGTGTGTGGTACATGGTGATGAGGCGCTTGGCGATCTCGCCCTTGTTGATAAACGTGGGGCGAACTTCGATATTGGCCTTACCAGGCATCACCTCGACATCCCATTTCGCGCCAACTGTCGATTCGAGCTCCTTATGGCACTCTCGTGACATGTGAATGCCTTGCTCGGGGTCGGCCAATCTGTAGTGCCAGGTCAAAGCACATCGCTTTCTCTCGATAAAAGAACCTTTTTTACTGTCAGCGTGTGTTGAGTGGAACATGTGTCAGTTTACAAACCTTGAACCTTGTCGGTGTATTTCTGGAAGACCTCCATCACCTCAGCCTGCCATCCCATATCGAACTTCTCTGCGAGGTTCTCCCACTCATCTGAGCCGGGGTGCTTCATAAAGCTGCCGTGCTCGGCTGAGAATCCAAGACGTCTGTTGTTGCCAAGATGTTGCTTCAAGAATTCCTGGTCTCGTCCCGAAATGATCCACACAGCATTCTTGGGGTCTGAAGCCAACAGGTCGAGGGTGTGAATAAGACGCTCCGAGGGCACTGCAGCACTAGGCTCGCGCACGATGGGCGTCAGGGTACCGTCGTAGTCGAACATGAACAGACGTTTGTTAGCTGAGCGGTATTGAGTAAGAAGAAGAGCTCGGTCGAGTAGAGGAGTGGAGTTGGCAGAACTGCTGTCACCAAGAACATTATAAACCTTGCGGATGAACTTAGTGATCCAGGACTGCACATTGTGCTCAGTAACGTGTTTGTAGAGACGAGTCTGCATATCTTGTCGCTTGTCTTCGGACATGGTGAGAGCGGCATTGATCTTCTCAGCAACGCCGCTGAGGTCCCAGGGATTGATGTGGATGGCATCGCTGAGACTGCCAGCGGTACCGCTGAACTCTGAGAGGATGAGAGGAGCATTGCCCTCCTTTTGGCAGATGATATACTCTAGACTTGTGGTGTTCATGCCGTCACGCACAGAGGTGATGAGACCAATGTCACCGGCACGCAGAAGAGCAAAGTACTCGTTCTGGCTGAGGTACTGTGGGTAGTGCTGGACTGGAGAAAAGCCAAGACTTCCGTACATGCCGTTGATGCGCATAACAAGCTCATTGACACGGGTCGCAACCTTTGTGTCGTCCTCAAGATCCTCCTTCTCTGCCTCGACGCTAGTGGGCGAGGTGACCTGGATGAGAACAACCTTCTCACGCCACTCAGGGTACATCTCAAGGAAGCGCTCAAAAGCCTGCAGCTTCTGGGCAACGCCTCTAACACTATCCAGACGGTCACGTCCGACAATAATCTTCTTTCCGCGGTAAAGCTCGCGCAGTGCGTTGTACTTAGCGGTCACAGCATCGGTCCATGCGTGGCTTTCAACCTTGGCAGCGTCGATGCCAATGGGGAAGACGCCGACTTGGACACGAGTTCCATAAGCATCAATTCCGAGAGTATCGGATGGGAATCCAAGGATTCGGGTGCAGCAGCTCAGGAAATGGCGAGAGTAACTGTATGACTGGAAGCCAATGAGGTTTGAGCCCAAAACACCCTCAAGAACCTCCTTTCGTCGAGGCAGGCAACGGAGGAACTCGCTACTGGGGAAGGGAGAATGTAGGAAGAACGAGATGTACATGTTAGGTACTCTCTGTCGCAGCATGCTAGGAAGCAACATGAGGAAGTAGTCATGAATGATAACGATGTCGCCAGGCTTGTAGATCTCGATGATCTTATTGGCGAATTTCTGGTTCATTCTATAGTAATCGGCCCATTGGACACGTTCGCGTCGGCCGTCGTTCGGCTCATGTTGCTTGTAGTGGAGGAGGGTGTAGAGATCGTGCTCAGCATAGCGTCGCCAGCGGGCCTGGTCCTTGAGAAGGATGCCCTCAGAAGTGGCCTCGGATTCATCGGAGAGCCAAACCGGGTAGGTGCGGATGGTCTTGTTGTGTGACAAACGATACTCGAGGCGGTCTTGGTCCTCACGGGGCACCCAGAGACCATCGACTGGAGGAGGAGTCGGCAGGGGCGCGTTGCCGTCAATGGGAACGGGTGCGGAGAGGGCGTTGAGCGATGTCGCACCAAAAGTGTTTGGGGCGGGCGTGCCGGGTGAAGAAACGACGTCATCAGTTGGAGCGTCGATTTCGCCGGTCCACGCGACAACGGTGTGATTCCATGGGGTAGCGTCGGAGGAGAGGTATGCGAAGGAGTCAAAGAGAGCAGATTGACCGCGACGAGATTTCAAGTCCTGTACAGAGAGCAAAAGTTTAGCTGAGGCTCAATTTTCATGTGACGAGGGGTAGGGGAGCTGAAGCTGGCAGGGGGGGAGCTGAAGCTGGCAGGGAGAAAGCTCCTCTGTAGCTTTGGTTGGAGAAGAGGGGGAGATGCAAGCTAGAGAGTAAACCCCAGTAACTGATAGTGATACGAGATGAAATGTTGAGGAAGCGAAGCGAAGCGAGGTGAATATTTAGTTAGTTACATACCCAATCACCGCCTTTTCGATAGACGAAAGAATGCGGTGTGTTGAAGGTAGCCGAGATAATGTTACCGCTCAGAGCCAAATCAGGGTTGGCAGCTCGAATCTCGGACAAGGACTCGCGGCGGCGCAAGTTGGGCGCGCCAGTGTTGTCGCTGGAGGTTGCCATTTTCCCGGTCAAGATGTGATCTGAGAATCAGGCTCGGGAGAGGGAGAGAGAGTTAATGTGAGGAGAATCGTGGACGAGGAGGTGTCAGCTGGCGTCTCCTTTGGGGTTGTCTTGTCGGAGCAAGGTGATCGCCGTCTCTCTCGCGAGGAGGATGTCTAAGACTATGAAGTATTGCGCGCGTATTCCGTGATTAAGACGAGGCAGAAAAGTGATGGGATAGAATAGAAGAATGATATAGCTGGGCTATACAAGCTGCGCGAAGCAAAGAGTTATTGGGATTGGGTGAAAGATGGAAGAAGAGAGAGGTTGTAAAGTTATGGCGGAGGAGGAGGGATGGATGGATGGTTAAGGTTGAGCGGGACTGAAAGGGAAAGAAGCGATTCTACAGGCTGGATAAGGTAAGAGTAACCTGGGAGACAAGCAACGGTGACGTTAGCTGTATCTGTTCTGTCCCCAAGAAGATGGGACATACAACAAGTCAAGTCAAGTCAAGTCAAGGCACGGTCTGGTCTAGTCTTAAAGTCGGGCCGGGCGGTTTCGGCGACTCATCGTCGTGTGTTGCTATGCCCCATCCCCATCCATCCAGGCGGGAACTGCCTGCTGTAGTCAGTAGTCAGTGCAGTGACTGATGGTTGAGGAGGTGGGGTATTTCTCTGCTGTAAAGGTGCCTTGCTTTTTGCGGGCATACCACTAATGGATGTAAAAATGGCACATGGTGAATTCTCCCGTCAGAGCCCGAGACCGAGTACATAATGACATGGTTAGGTACTGAGATCAATGGAAAGCAATTGAACATGTCTCACAACAATTCGATCGTCAAACTATTCAGAATTCCACTTCAATTGACTTCTCCAGGCCCATCTACCCCAGAAACCATAATCTCTCCATTTTGTCGCAGTATCATGAGCCCTCAGCACACCTTCTGGCTCACGCGCCGGAGCAAAATTCTTAAAGGCCCGACAGCTGCCAAGATGCCTTGACTTGGGTCGCCAACTCGAGTGAACCCAGAAGATGGCTGCCGATCAGGTACAGGTGAACATTCAATGGCTGAAATAAGTAACCTAACTTTGTCTATTAACACACATGCTGTAGGTATAGTAGACGACCAGCGTTGCATTATCTTCAACGTCGATCCTTTGACAGCACCAGAATGCTGTGATAAATCTCGCCCTGCAAATTTCTTTCTTGTTACTTGAAACTCTCTCTCAGTGAGTATCGCTTCTGTAGACCGCCTTTTATATCGGATCATACAGAAGGTGATGGAATTGGATATCTGGGGCCTCGCATGGCGTTTGTTTCCATGTAACCGTGCGTGCCATGAGTTGGGGACAATCGCGGGGGAGGGGTAATGAAAGCAATTCGGCCGACAAACACCATTTATTGCTTATTTCAACCATTCACAAAGCTGAGAAAGCATTGACAGCACTGACTCAGCATTTTAAGTTGCTGATGTCTAGTTATCTTCGTATCTTTATTCAGCTTTCCATCTTCTGAGCATTTAAGCCCATGCTGACTGTCAACGAAGGTTTCTTCGTAGGGTCAATAGTGGTTGCGATATAGCTTCTCATGATCTCACGATGCCCTCATGGCTTGAGGTCAAAAGTAGATCATGTGTTCTGCTTTCAAGCCTTTCCTACTCAATTACCACGCTCAATCCGGTATCATAAAACTCGTCTTTAAGATCGCCAATTCTAATCATCATCGACAAAATCCACTTCCACGATCGATAAGATACTATTCAAGAGTCTCCACTGGTTAATGCACCAACGATAAACAAGCAATACGGCACAGGCGCCAGCAATTGTGCCCCCAGACCAGGCCGAACCAAACAAAAGACGGTGAGACCCCCTTTGACGGAGGTGCACTCCCGCGATGCCAGCGCACCGCGTAAAGCTCACGATACTCTGCGAGCCTTCTAAGCCATTGTCATATGCAGTAAATATATGAAGTTGCGCAAACATAGTCCAAGCTTCAATTTGACAAAACATGACGCAGCATTTACCAAATAGTGGTTAATAAGAAATAGACGGTGCGCATTTCATTCAAATTTAGGCGTGGACCGGCCATCTTTCGGTGCAAGTCCGTTCGCGTCGAGCCGCATCCGGGGCTTATCCCCCGGAGCCGCCCTGTGTAAAACGACCCCGCCATCAATTTTGCACCTACCGAGTGCTAAAAAGAACACACTGGACACTGGACGCCATGGGCGGGCCGGGCCATCAATCTCATCATGCCTCATCATTAAACTCTCATATTCTGACTTCTAAGCCATCCACCGTCAGACGTGACCGCACGTTCCCGGCAGTTGATTTTCTTCATCCTGGCGTTCCTGACGAGCCTTTCACTGTTCTGCGAGAATATCCGATCACTGAGAGGTGTAGTTGCTGATAATTGGTTGTTTCCCTGCCTGCAGATTATCTTCGATGGTGGCTGCGTCAAGTATGCATATTTGAGTCATTTTAAGTGTTAATTTCCTCATTTTCTCTTTGTTTACTTTGAAAATTGCTTCTTTCGTTTCTTCCGCTGCCTAATTCGAAAAACAGGCTGCTTCTACCTGTTCTTGTTGGTTGGTTCACAATAAAACCTCGTGGACTCCGTTGCAACAGCATTACACCACCAGAACTTCTGAACATGGTATGTCTTATCTGCCTGTATTATTTACTCTGCTTCGCCCGTTCGATATGCACATCTCACTTTGTTTCACCTCAGTGTGGTTTATCGACGAGCTACCATTGGAGGTTGACTTATGTTTCCAAGAGGTTCGAGACTGTCTAGACTCTAGAATGGAACAAACGATTCAACATCCCGGCCCGGTAACGCCGTTACAAGTGACAAGAACTTCCTGATGTTGACACACACACAGAAGCAACCGCGATATTGAGCGTTTTATTCTCGGAATTCTTTTTCTACAAGCATTCTTCTCGTTTCACTCTCGTCATCAAGTCCATCATATCATGGATCTCAAGCTTGAGCTTTGAGCTCCAAGAACCCCACCGAGGGGCACATTTCAAGCATCCGCCAATGACAAAAACCTCTCCAACTGCTCGTCATTCCCGCTACAGAAGCCCATCACGATCCAATCACTTGTCTCATATTAATATCAGATGGAGCCTCTAGTTGGGAATCGCCCAGGAACCTTGATGTGACGAGTGGTCCAGACTCAACAATCGTGATCTAGCAATCGTGGGCCCCTCCAAGGAGGACCAAAAGCTCCAGCGCCATGACGCAAGAGATGAAAACTCCATTTGTTGACTTCCATGTGAACGAGTATTCCTTGATAAGTAGCTGCGGCGGCCACAATCTTGTGGGTTCCAAAAAATGCCGCGTGCAAAGGTGAAGTTGCAAGTAGGCAAGCTTCTCATGCAAAATTTGCGATCTAGTTAAGAGTATGCCGATTTCGAGGCCAAAATTCCGGAGACGAAATGAAAAAGAGGCGTGGTATTCTTCCTTCCATGATTCTCATACTAATACTCTATCCTAAAGAAATACACCAAAAAGATTTCCTTGAACCCCGAATGTCCCAAACCCACACTCAAGATAGGTCATTATCACAAACGCCAGATATGTATTGTTGAAAATCCATCATCATCTTCACTTGAGACCAATCTCACGAATCTGAGATCTAGCCACTTACTTCTCCTCATCCTCAGCTGGAGCACCCATCCCCGAGAAGGGACACACACCACCAGCGGGCATACCACTAGGATGCGGAATTCTTGACGGGGCGTTCTGGTAATGTTCTGAAGCATCGTCCTCAGTACCTGAACCACTGCCCTCGCCAATGATGCGCTTTCCATGCAAGTAGCCCTCGCGCTCAATCTCGATATCAGAGTCGCCTGTCTCGAACTCGGCACCGTCTTTGACATGCCATTTGGCCATGAGATCGTTCTGTATCCATATGACCTTGTTGAGAGCCTTGACGAGAGCTGTCTTGCGCTGAATGTGTAGACGAGGATGCGAAAGGATAGCTTCGGTCATGATATCCTGGATGAAGCCGAGACAGACACCAAGGTGGACGTATTCGATGTGAAGAGGGTGCTTACGACCAAGGCCAACGTGCATCATTCTAGACAAGTCAGTCTTTGCTCACGGGTTCTGTTGAAAGGGGACTACATACCCAACCTTGTCCAGATACTCCCAAAACTCCATCTTGCTGGGATCTGAGCACAGCTTCATAAGGTAAGCCCGCAGAAACATCTTTCTGTGCAGAATTTGAGGACTGTTCTCGTCGGGGATTTCATCGAGAGGACCCTCGAAGGAAGTACTTCTGGTGGTGAAAGCACGAGCTGTGATATCGTATTGGAGGAGTTTCTTGTAGACGATGTTGACGACGGCGGGGATGAGGGCCTTGACGTATTTTGCGCCAGTGATGAGAGCTTCAATGTCACCTATAAACGCAGACTGTTAGTCGAGTTTGAATTAAGGATAAAGTTTGCTCTTAATTGCGAGGTTGATGTCGAGTCATGGAATGTCTGCGCTGGGTGTAACGTACGGCTTGAGAAGTCGAGGAATGAGTGAAGGTACTGCACACGGGCTTCGAGGTTCGTGTAGAGATCCTCGCGATCAATGTGCTTCATAGGTCGTGAAGTCATCTTGGCTTTATATTTACTTTGGCGATTATATTCGAAATGAGTAGCCTTGTCGCTGAATCGTTAAATGAAGCCCAAAATATCAACTCTTATACAAATGAAGGTATAATAAGTCGCTAGATGAAGGTGTCGCAGATCGTGGGCGCAAGAGAAAAAAGCTGATTGAACAGTCGGTATTTAATAGCAGAATGCTCAGCTGATGCAAAAGCTCGTGTGACGCAGGTTAATTTGAAGGATTTAGTCTTCGCAAGTAACAGATCGAGTATACAGAATCGCACGCTTCGAACAACAGCCAGACGTCGGTATTTATTGGATTGCCTATCCTTGGTAATTTACCCCTCAGTCCCTTGTCCATGACAACTTTTTTTTTTCTTCTTCAGCGATCATACGCGTGCTCATGACATGAAAGCTCTTCCCCCGAGTCTCGCCTTGCTCCGTTGGTTGTTTGTTAAGCTGAGCGCATCACGCCAGGTTGATATTATCAGACGATGGTGATGGTGGGCTGATGAGTGGGTCTCTTGAAGGGTCTGTGATTATCGGTGCCAGCCGGACGCACCCGAGGAGAGATGAGATGGATTCGGTGTATCAAGGAATTTGTATATAGGCTGCTCATATTATATAACTACAATACTGAAAGCTGGTATCCTAGACATAACATTGTACTGGCAGTATAGTTGGTGAGGTCGTGATATAGGGACCTGAAGTTGACGCTTGATGCTTGAGAGCTTGAGTGGATCGACGGCGACTTGCGGGGATAATCAATGAATGTTAGGCTGATTCATAAAAGGAAAATCAGCTTAATATGATTGGTGTAAGCTCCAAGCTTCAAATAACCGTTGAAGGCGGCGGATAGCGACAACTAAAAATGGAGGATGAGCGCTAGATCAGACAATCCCATATCCCAGAAAGTCGTTCGAGATCTACACAATGACATTGTTTCAGAATCTAGAAGCTTGCTAGATATGATACAAGTGGCACAGTCCCTGTGCATGTCTCTCAATTCGTGAATACCCTTCTCTTGCACTCTACTCTGGCTTGCGTGGAATCCCACTGTCGCTTGATGCTCGACTTGCCAGCACTACATTTGAGATTTCCATTGTACAACTAGATCAATTGACGAGAAGACTCATTTCGAAAAGGCCCATGCTGAAATCTCGACTCATCCGTGCGGTTCAGCCGCAAGCAGGGACATGATGCCAGATTCCCGAATTTCCCGACAGCATTTCGTCATAAGATGAGCATCTATAGCCCACGATGAGCCATTTACAAGACCCCTGCTGTTGGGCAAGGATATCGATAATTGCAATACATTGAATTAGGATTTCTCTTTTGACTGGCGTCTCGTCCGGATAAGACGGTTGGGGTTGCGTTGCAAACATCCCAAGTAAATTGGCACAGAGACATGATGACCACCGTAACAAACCTATTGGACCTACACGAGAGAAAACCAAATGGTTGAATATCACAAAGAAACCAAGATGAGTTTTGCCGCAGTGATAGAACCCTACACATTAATATATGGAGAAATGTACTGTGAAGAATGCTTTGAAGACATAAATCACAACTGTGTTGAACTGTCCAGGGTAAATAGCCAGATATCAGACTTACATAAAAGCACGTGACCTCATCGCCCACCAAATTCTTCCTTTCGGCTCATCGGCCTCACCTCGCTTCAACACCCTCCAACACCCGGGAATCCTCCGACAATCAGCCATCGCGACGGCCGCAACCATTCAAACCAGTCGAGACCGGCGCCATTCTCAAGGGTCCCGCTTACGGAACACCCCCCGTGCTCCGCTGCAGGCCGGCACAGCCTGGCAGCTCGCCGCCATGTCCGGCTCACCACCTCCACCATCACCAAACTCCCATGCGACGGCTCACGCGTACGCGAGCAATGGGCTCGAGATGCTCCAGGCCGCCAGCGATGCGGCCCATGCTATCACTCAACACATGAACAATCCCCAAGCTCTCCAGCATGCCGCCGTAGCTGCCGCCGAAGTCGTGGGCCACCAACAACCACATGCGCCCATGGAGTCTCCAGACGGCATGCCTCATGCGACCGAGTTGCCTACTCAGCTTATACCTGGAAATGGAGCTGTTATGCGCGACCCGACCATTAACCCGAAGCTCACTCGACTGCGGCGGGCCTGTGACATGTGCAGTATGCGCAAGGTCAAATGCGACGACAGTAACATACCGTGCCGACCGTGTCGAGAGCTGGGCGTAGACTGCACCTACAACCGCGAGACGAAGCGTCGGGGACCTCCCAACAAGCATGCCGAGGCCGCAAAAGCTGCCAAGCGCTCGCGGGTCGATGTGCCATCGGCGGCGACTGCAGCGGTGGCAGCTGCTGTAATCGGATCTTTGTCTCCGTCGCCGCAAACTGCGGCAAAGACGTTGATGAACATCTCGACCGAGAATGTCGATGCCGAATACATTGCGCCTATGCCAGTGTTGGAACTGCTGGTCGACGACTTCTTTACCTATATCCACCCGCTTGCGCCATTCCCACACGAGCCTACGTTCCGTCAGTCATTCGCCAACCGTGAAGACCGCACAAAGCCCGAGTTTCTTGGTTTGCTGGCGAGCATGATCTGTGCCCTTGTTGCATCCTTCCCACGAAGTGCGAGAGAACACCTCAAGGCACAACACAGCACCCACCTGTTTCCTCGAGCTATCGTCATGGTTGAAAGATGCCGTGAGATTGCCTTGATTACACGTGGGAACAAGTGGCAACTCAAACAGCCAAAAACTCTGGACGATGCTGCGACCAGCTACTTCTTGGGACTGGCATCGGGATACACGCATCAGTGGAACGCCTCTGGTCAATTCATGGCCGAGACCCTGACCCTCCTCCGCGAGCTGGGATTCAGCCGGCCCAAGCACCCTGGTGAATTGCCGACATTTGGCAATGACAACTGTTCTCTGGATCCTCTTCCGTTCAACCATGTCAAAGATCAGATCGGGAAGCGTATCTTTTACTGCCTTCTTCTTGGCGTTCGGTAAGTATCTCTTCCTCTCGTATCAGGCTCTACTGACATCTCTCAGATCCTTTTCTCAGCTTGGTGCATCCTCTGCAGACATGGTGATTGCGCCATCAACACCCAGTCTCCCATACCCCGCATACCCGGAAAATGTTGATGACATCTGTGTCCTCGCCAATGAAGTCATCCACCAACAGGATGGCAGCGTTACTCTGTTGACAGGCTTCCGTTTTGCTATAGACATTTACACTACGATGAATGGCATTGTCAGTCTTGAGCTGGCCTATGGTATGAGCACGCTTCCCTGGGCGGACCAGCGCATTTTGCTTCGAGATGGTCTTATTGCAGCCAAAAGCATCACCGACAACCTGCCACCAGAGTTGCAGCTTGGAGATCATGGTGTCGAAGCAAATACAATGGCCAGCCTTGATGATTCTGGCATGCAATACGTGCCTCCTGCATGGCCCAACAGCCAACCTGCCCACGATCTTCGAAACGTGATCAAGAACCAGCCCGCTAGGCGCAGGCATCTTCAGTATGAGATTCAAAAAGCAAACATTTTTGTCTCACAACTCGCTACACGTTCGTATTTCGTCGAAATGTACTTTGACCTACGGGATGTCCACATGGGAGAACAACGACAAGAAAACAACCCTATCGATGGCCACTCAGAGGAGGAAAAGGCCGCACAGGATGCTGATGAGAAGGAGATCTATGAGTTCATGTCAGAAGAGCGGGAGCTGATTGTGCAAAATCTCCTCACAGTTTTGGGGTCGATTTCTCAACGGAACATGGAGCCGAATGGTGGATCACTCATCAACAAAATCCGACAGGTTGCATCGACACTTTTGAACGACGCTCCTGAGCGAAAGGGACCTTTTGCGGTGAAATCAGAGGAGGCGTTGTCGCAGTTGATCAATATTTTGGTCAAGCTTGAAAAGACGGGCGCTGGCACTGGAGGTGGCATCGATACGCATGCACAGGACCCGTCACAGATGACATCGCAGGATGAGGAAGAGGAGTTGAGACATTGGGCAGACCTTCGAGATTACCAATTGCGATTTGCCGCGAATGGCGGGTTTGCTGGAAATCTGTAGACAATTGGGGTCACAAAGATGCGATGAAACAAGGTCTTGTATTACTACAGAAGGGTAATGAGGAAGATGTAGTGTCGATTTGAGGCAGCATCTGTGTATAATTATGAAACAATACGGAAGATAATCGGAAGGGCTTAACGAGTCTGTCACAGCTATAGCACATCTTGTACCTTGATGATTTTGTCACAAAAGTATGTATTGAGAAGGTATCAGGAAGGGCGTTGCGCAAGCTGTAGAATTGCTATGACATGAAGAGTGTAGTTCACTTATGAAGAAACGACCGAAAGCCAGGGTCGGCTTTGTTACAGCCAGACTAAGATGCGAAGCTGTATGAGCAAGTAATATTAATCGCGTACTGCAAATTCGTCATATTGTAGAGGCACAGCGGTAAGGAATTAGGAGATTTCTCAGATGGACGCTCAAATGGGTATATGGCTGTTTGCGCTCTGCCTCTCCTTTCGATAGAACCTCATCTCGTAAATCGACCACCCAAACAAAACCCAGTTAATAATTCTGCACGTATTAGCAAACCTTGGTCAAATTGTTACACGGGTTTACGTACGCTAGTATTACTAGAAGAGCGATCATGGAGCCCTCCAGACTTCGATTCCAGACAGGGTAGTTCTCCATGTGATAGATGAGAATAGCGAAGCATGCCGTTGCACCAAGCGCAAGGATGAGCTGCACGATGGTGTTGACAACTGCCGGGATGTGAGACATGGAGTGGTTTGCGCGACGAGCAGAGATATTCATCATGACCGCCCAAAGCAAAGACGCAATGGCCTGTGACAAATCAGCGATCATGCCTCACGCAGAATGGGAGCGATACGTACAACAGGCAAAGCCGTCCAGAGCATCCACGAACATTCATGACCGATGGGGACATCGCTTGGACAGATCTGCGATCTAAGAGACCACCAAATACTCAAGATGATGATGACAACAGGAGTAGCGATATTCAGCTGCCGCGCAGTCACGACAGCGAAGTTCTGGCGTGGAGTTCGGCGGTAAGGAGCTGGTTGGGCTTGATACGGTGGGTGGTATCCATACTGAGGCGGCGCATTGTATTGCGGAGGAGGATACTGTTGTTGGTTAGGGTATGGTTGCTGAGGAGGGTACTGTTGCTGCTGTTGGTTGCCGTACGAGTACTCGTGAGGACCAGCCATTTTGGCGATATCTTCAAGTGTTGATGTTGAAGATGAGATGGAAGCTTTGGATGGTTCGAGGCGCAGTAGAGAAGAGCATGACGTTGGCACCTTGAGTCGGCACGGAAAGTGGAGGTGCAGGCGCCAAATGTTTCGGATATTTCTGGGCATTAGCGCGGGGTCCATGGGGAACTAAACTTTAATTGAATACGACGTGCGAATATTACAGAGACACGACGATATCGGATCAACATGTATCATGATTAGCCTCGATATATACCACATAGAGCACTGAATCCCAGTCCTATTTGGCAATTTATATTCACCGTGTCTAGAATCATCATAAAAGAATGGAAAGGTTGCATAAACACAGTGATGATGCCCAGCCAAATCCTTTCACTTCGCCTAACAGCATCCAATCACCCTCGCTGTCCATCCTCCGCTGCCCACTCATCATAAGCTAGTGGTCTCTCGGCATCCTTTCTCCAAAGCAGATATCTCTTGGACAGGAACGGAAGCCGCTTTGTCAGCTGATAATGCGCGAATCGACGCTTCGGATTGTTGAACACTGTATCCAACTCTTCAAGGGTAAGTTGTTTTGTCTCTTCAACAAAGAAAAAGATGAGCACGAATGCCACGATGTTGAGACCTGCGAAGAATCCGAGTGTGCCGGCCATTTCGAATACGGCGTTGATTCGGGGCAGAAGAATTGTTAAGAGGCCAGCGAAGAAGAGGTTGATGGAAATTGCCACAGAGGCGCCCTGAAAGAGTCAGTATATCTCTGTTGGTGAAGTTGGTGGGCAGAAGATGAACTTACGGCCTCTCTGTTCTTCAGTGGGAAACTACAGACGAAGAGTCAGCATAAATCATGATTGGGTGCTGCCGTCCTACCTCTCTGATGCCAGAGTGAATGGGATTGGCCCAAGACCAGGACTGTACGCCGCAGCGAAAAGATAGATGAAGATGATTCCAGCGATTGATCCGCCCGTATCTGCTTTAGGCTTCGGCTGGTCTCCGGAATCAACCTGAGGTGCCACTGCATAAGAAATTGTAGCAGCCATGAGAAACATGCTCATCATCGGAAGCGTTGAAAGAAGCCAACTTCTTCGGCCAATGATATCAATGGACCTGTCTCTGTTAGCACGGCAGAGATTTCTCGAGTGTTGAACAGTACCTCATTGCAAGTATGCCAAAGACAAAGTTGACACCGCCTATTTGTTGTAAGTTGCTCGTTATCTGATGATCGATTCATGATGCATACCGAAGCCAAAGCTGTAGCCCATGCTAGTCTTGACACCGTAGTCGCTGAACATGCCGTCTGAAGGATGTCAGTAAGTCCCAGCGGGAGGTCCGAAGTTCTTACTCGAGTAAAATGCAAACACATTAACTAGGTACAAGAATTAGCTAGGCTGGATCCATCTTCATGTCATAACCTACTTCCGCAAAGTTGCTGCGATAGAGCAACCACACAACTACTCCAGAGCGCGTTTCGGAGCCGCCGTCTAGTGAATAACGGCCTGAACTGATCAATAGAGAGTCTTGTGACGAGTATGATAAGGGATGCGTATGTCAAACCAGAAGTAAGCGTCCGGCTTGTCCTACCCTCATTCTTAGTGTTGACGCCGTTCTGGTATTCGGCATGGTGAGCAATTTCGTGGCGACTCTTCTCACGATGGTCCTGGTGGATATCCCCGTCTCGAGTAGACCACCATATCAGAAACAAATCACGAGTGGCTTGGAGCTATAAAACTATTAGCTATGCTTGAGACACATGCAGTCTGCTGATCTCACCCTAGTTGGTCGAACTTGAAGGAGGTTTCTGAAAGCACGATCAAGGTTATAATTAGGTGTGCCCGGCCGCATATAGAATCTGGGACTCTCGTAGCAGAAGCAGACTGCAATGAACAATAGGACAGATGGTACAACAGGTGCAGCAGCAATCCACTGTAAAGCGTGATATCGACCTCCGCGCTCGTTGAGACCAGCGTTGGGTTGGCCATCTAGAGTATCAGTCGCAGCCGCAATGACAAAGTTGATGACGAAACCGATCATGATACCACAAGCGACCCTGAAGAACGTCAATAATGGGAGTAGTGTGCTCGCAATAGACTTACCAGAGCTGCCAGGCGAGGATAGTTGATCCTCGCCAATATCCAACTGCCGTCTCAGAAGCGAGAATAGGAGCGCTGACGGCCTTGATCCCCATGGCTGGTCCTCATGTCAGCATTCTAATGCTTTACCGCTCTGAATAGCCTAATACTTACCTACTCCCCCAACAATCCTGGCCCCCAATATCTGCTGCCATGTCACCGCAAAAGCCGACCCGATTGAGCTCGCAATGATAAGTAGAGCCGAAAACCCGAGGGCACCACGTCTTCCAAGGCAGTAATTAACCGGTAGTGAAAGTGGTGCACCGGGAAAAGCAGCCGTGAGGAAAGGAATCGCGTTCATACCTCCAAGTTGCCATTGAGCCGTCGAATCGGCCCCATTGCTCTGCGTGTCGTCCTGTCTCTGTATATCGATACCAACGGTCTCAACAAAGAGACTCATAGCGTTGATGGAAGATTGAACGTGGCCTTGGAGGAAAGCTGCCAGTGAGACTGTGCAGATGATAATGAGCATTCCGCGCTGGCTGAAGAGGCGCTCGCGCTCTGCTACAAGGCTTTCTTTCTCGTCTTGGGTGAGCTCAACGACGGGCGAGAGATTGGTGATTAAGCCTTTGGAGAGACGGTAGTAGTAGTTTCCATTCTTAGCTACCTCTGCCGCTCGCTCAACCTCATCGCGTTCGAGAGAAGGAAGGTCTCTACAGAGAGTGTCGATACCTTTTCGAAGAACAGGCTCAGATACGCCGGCTGGAGAAGTCAGCATGGTAATTTCAGGAGTAGAGAGCAGCAGATACCAAGAGAGTTCCCGAATTCATCTCGGGTGTGGATTTGCTTCTCAATCCATGCTTCTAATCTCTTCTTGAGACTAAGTTTCTGCGGTTCTCGATTATCGCGTTCCGTCATGGTGGTGAACAGAGGTGTTGTTCATCCAGTGAAAGACATCAATTGTAAGTCATGAACTGATCACAGAAACAAGATGATCAGGAAAGACGAAACAGAAGTTTGGACCCCAGTTGACCTCCTCCTTCAACCCTGCTTTCAAGGTTCTTACATCCCTTGCCAAGCTGAATTCCAAAATTTGGCCCCCAAATTTCATGTGTGACAAGCAAGGAAGACCCTACAACACCCGCATACAGTACGAGGCCATCTACGCAATGTCCAGGTCCAACAGCAGATACTCGAGTGTCGATCAGCGGATCAAACCTCCACCTTTGGTGAATGTCCCTGGGGAAGCCTATATCAGCCCTATCAGACATGTTTGTCACTCGTTTAAGTGGCGACTGTCTCGGGCGATTATGATGCAGGGATATGCTTGAAAGTACAATTGGGAAGGATCATCATCTGACGGGTTCGGCGAGTGTTGGTTGTACGTTACGTACCTACAGTACAGTACAAAATGATACGGATCATCGTATCCGTAGGCTGATTGGAAATGCGGGGGTGATGCAGTATATCCCGTATTCGTCATCGCAAGTCTTATCTTCGCGGCTGTACCTCTCCCAAGAAAACATCGCCATGATATTGAGTTCTCCAAGATGGCAGAGTTAGCCTCAGCCATTCAAAGCTTCATTGCCTCCAGTCTGACAGCATGGCACCGTATCGACACAGTCGTAAGCTCTATAAGAGATACTCCTCGAAATGTCGAGCATTGGAGAGTTTGTGGAAGTGTGTTGAAGGAGGCTTTGAGTCAAATGGAGGAGAGGATACGCCAGCGACAGAACTATATGACAGCGCCAGAGCAGAACCTCTGTAGAGCTATCGATAGATTCATCCGAGACTTTCTAAACGATCTTGAACAATTGGAGAGGACGATACCAGTGAAGAAGGGAGGGAGGTACTGGGTGCAGTTGAAGTTGAGGTTGCAGGATGATAAGGAGTTGCTCACGCGACTTTCTCGCAACGTCCAGATTTTCCAGGTATCCGCTTCAGCACTATCATTGTAAGTGCCTCCTTCCCTCCCTCACTTAGGTACTGTTCCTGATACAAGGTATCTAGATTAGACCCACCTACCGATAGCTCCAGAAACAGAAGCAGAAACAGAGTACACCAATTTCTCGAAGGCATCAGCGATGACAACCCTGAGCAGCTCGACCCCGATGAAGCAACCGACTTAAACAAATGGAGAGAAGCTCTCTACGAAGTCGCCGACATCGCAGCCCAACGAGAGTTCCCCGACCCGTCACCTCACGATCACACATCAGAGCAAGGCGAAACACTCAGAAGACCATCGGGTGTAAGCCCAATAGAGCTGCAATATCGGTTCGAGGCCGCGGTATCACGAGCGAAACGAATGTACGATGCAAAACTGCCAATCATGGCCAAGAAGGCACACGATGAGGCGATAAAATACGGCGGAGAGATGCAGGCGATTGACCCGAATGCTATTAGTGTTACCGCACTGGTAGACATGGAGATTACCTATTGCCGCATCATCAAAGCATGTAGTCCGTTTGTGGACTCGTACGAAGCACTTGCGTGGGAGAGGCTACAGAACCTCAAGTCTAATTTGCATAAACACACTGGTCACGGAAGTAACGTCGACTTTTGTACCGAACAGGAGAAGGTCGGTATCTTATGCGCTGAACTGCGTGATCGAGAGGGAGCTGTTGAGTTCTTGAGAGTGTCGCTAGACGCATATCTGTCGAACCGTGAGGAGTACGAGGACAGAATACCACGAATATCGATGCTGGTTTGCGAACAATACGAGTGTATGGGGCAGTGGAATAACTTGGATGCCTTCAAGAAAGTCATCTTCGACAAACTGGGCTACGATCCAGCCTCGGAGCCGAATGCCCTCACTGACACAATAATGTGGTGTCGCCAGCATGGTTATGATGCTTCTGAGATCGAGGGGAGACTATACATACCGGAGGAGAGCTTTGTTGAGAGTACTCCGCTTCACGATGCCGCCGCCGATACGACCGTCGGGATGGAGATCATCCATCAGCTGATACCTATCGTCTACCATGCGAGAGCCGATACGAACGGTGACACGCCCTTGCTCGTGGCAGTACAACACTCCAACAATCTCGCGCTTCAAGCATTACTACGAATCTCCGGGTCGGTTCACGTTTTGGACTCTAAAGGCGGTACCCCATTACATCGATGCGATAATGATGAGACACTGAGGTTACTCCTGGAAGAGATCAAAAAGCCCGTTCACCACTCCTGCCCGAATGAACAAGGATTCCATTTGGTCAACATAGATTCGACAGATGGTTATGGCGAAACAGCTCTGCATAAAGCTTGCGAAAAAGGCAACGAGCGCATGGTCGGCTTGTTGGTAGCTGAAGGCGCAGACGTCAATCTGGTCTCCGGGTCGAATGAGACCCCATTGATGATTGCCTGCGAACGATCTGAACTAAAAGGAAAGGGAAGATTGAGCAAAGAACGAAGGCGAATCATGGAAACATTGGTGAATAGTCATGCAGATACAAAACACAAAGATGACTGGGGAAAGCCCGCTGTTCCAAAGAGTCTCAAAGCCAGGGGATATAGCGAGGCCGAGATTGACAAGATGCTCTCTCCAGACTTGACACGAAGATTCACGAGACGACGGGGACAGGAGAGATTTTCCGTTTCATCAGGCAGCAGCTCCGAAAGACCATCCTTCGCAACACTCAGCGCCATATCATCATCGTCACCGGTCGAACTCGTTGGCGACATACCCTTGCGACCAGCAGAGTTGCCCTTGACCCCAGTTTCGAGTGGCGTATCGCCTTCAGGATATGAGTTACGATCAGGGGGGACATGGTCAGAGTTACAGTTAGCTGAGCTACCAGGGTCAACGCCTGTTGTGTCGGTTGAGCTGGATAGCAGGCCAGTGGAGGTGGTTGAGTCGCCGAATCAGAAGTTCTTGAGAGAAGGGAAGCTGAAGAGTATTAGGAGGAAGTTGAAGATATTGGGTGATCGGTGATGGAGTGGGAAGGGGTGACGAGCGCTTGGGGTAGAGACTGGCGGGTTCCCATGTCTGACGAGGTTACGATGAAGAATGACTGGATTTATGAGAATTAGAATACCCTGAAGACTGAAGAAGTTATTGAAACCGATCGTATGTCGAATTTGGTGATGTGGTGCTGAGAGGATAGGCAGTAGATGGAGTTTTAGTATAGATTGAACATGACACAACGTACCCAGCCATTTGAGATAAAGATGTGATACCGTAATCAGGGATTGATCTAGTAAGTAATTAGAGCCATAGATCAGATACATTGCGTCGTTTCATGGATTTGTCAATACTCAGGGCATGGCGTAGATGAGAAGATTGGTCGCATTGATCAACACCCTGTTGCAATGAGGCAGCTCAATCGCAGTAGTGTGTTACTCGCGAGTGATAGCCTTTCTCTCTATGGACAGAAAGGCCCTAAAACTTGATGCCATTTGCATGAGAATAGGGCAATAGTCTTGATGCTGTGGAGGATGGTACTTTCATGAATCTAAAGCCACGGGGGTGCTGCTGAAGCACGTACAGTCCACAGCCCATTGGCGACATTCTTGGCCCCCCCTATCGTCCTTACTTTTCGCCAGCAAGTCCTACGTTGAGATTATTAGTTGCATCTCGAAGGCCAGGCCGCCTACCCAGGCACCTCAAGGTATGCAATGGTCCTCGCCTCTAGAGAGTTTAAATGGACTTGGGCGCCACCATTAGAGCCCGAGGAGTTAACTTGATGTTAAGAGTCTATAAATGAGACTTCAAAGAGAGAAAGAAAAAAAAAAATAGAAGAAACCTTATTACTAGGCATACACTTTAATCCTTCTGCTGGCATATAAACATCCAAGACATCAAAATGCTCCCCCTCTCCCCAAGCTTACACACCAAGACATCAAAATGAGCGCCCCAACAGAATCCAAGTACTTTGTTGATAGATGCACTGATTTTCTTCCGGTCGAAGAACTTGACGAGAGAATTAAGTATGCCAAGTCTCTGGAATTCACCATAAGAAAGTGAGAATTCAAGCCCGAGTTTCGTCTCTGTGCCGAACAGGTTGCCGCCATTTTGACGGTCCCTCTTCAACCTGGAGGACTGACAGAACGGGGAGCAACGAAAGGTTAAATGATCATATGACACAAAAGAGCCTCATTTTATTTAAGCATAAACTGTGTGGAACCCCGTTAGTTCATACGCCATGACTACCTAAACTCTCGCCTATGACTCTCGAATCACAGTTCAGACAGCATCTTCTGCCGACCAACCAACTCTGCTCACAACCAGCTCAAATTCCCTCTTAACAAAGTATAATGAAGCAATATACTCTCATAACAGCCCTAAACCACTCACTTATCCAACCCTGACTTTGAAACAGATGCACACCGAACCTCAAAGGCTCAAAGAGAATTATGTAACTATCCCAATAGGTGTAAATATGTTTGAAACTTAACTTAAACTTGACGGCCACTGAACATAAATACCCCCTTGATTTCCCATTCGAAAAATCCCATCATGATTACTGCTTTCTTCTTACAAGCACATCAAGTTGTTCTGCTGTCAGTTCTCTATTGCTGCATCACTATCTCGCAGACACTTGTAACCACCATCAAAACGTCGTGGTGTACTTGCTGATTCTCGTAAGCTACCTTTCAAAAACTTGCGGGTCTTGGACATGTTGCTAACAGCGTTTTAGTTCTTTGTTGCTTGACAACCCGGCATTCTTCAATGTGCTGGTGAGAGATTCTCTACACAACTCCCCTGTCAAGTCAACATTAGCATTCTGTGCATCTGCCATTATTTTCTTTTATATCAGCAAATGTCCTCCTATTATCATTAAAGACAGTATCCGCACTCAAGTGTTGGTAGAGGCATATTTCTCCTGGTCTAGTCAGAGCCCTGGTTTCTTCAATACCATGTGTCTCCTCAAAATGCTCCGCACCAGCGGCACTCGTCAGATGTCAAAGCCAAAGTCAGAGCCTGGTTTCCATAAACAGCCAAAGGGCAACTCAAGAACTGACTACTCCCCTCAGCAAGTCTCAAGTGTTACGGCAGGAGAGACCTCTACTGAGCGAACAAGCCTCCCCTCATACTGTGACTTTTATACAGAGTGTCCAGTTGAGGAGGAAGAATCATCTTGGAGCTTGTTCGAGGGAGAATGGCATGAAGACTCAATAAAGTGCACGCTGCGTATGAAGCAAGAGTATCCAGACCAGTTTGAGAACCCATTTGACGCATGGGATAAATGCAGCAACCATACTGCTGAATCAGAATCCACTTTGAAGTCTTGGCCAAGCCTCAAAAGCACTCACAGCATCTCACCACCAGCCAGTCAGTCAAAACAAACCGCTGGCTGGACTGGTCAGTACTCTTCTATGACAGAGTATGATGCAAGTCCTGAAGCTACACAATGGACTGGTGAATACTCTTCTATGATAGAGTATAGTGAAAGTCCTGAAGTTTCACAATGGACTGGGCAGTACTCTGATCCTTATGAGTACAGTGTCTCGCCAAAAATGACACGACTTGGCAAGTGGATTCAGGAGTATACACCAGAATAAAAATATGGTTGCAGCTTGTCTCTCTCTTTTCTTCTCAGCAAATTCAGCGAAATTCTTTACAGCGTGGTGTTTGTCTTGGGGGTATAAGAAGGATTCTGATCTCAATAAATGAGTCAATTAAAACAGCGTGTGTTTTGATGGTTGAACTGGTCTCAATAAATGAGCCTGCAACCTCTTGGGTTTTGGTGTGGGGAGCGTTGTCTTTGGTGTTTCTGGTGGTTGAAGTGGTCTTTTTTTAATAAAGCGTTGTTTTTCTTCTTCTCAACACATCGATAACTTGCTTTATAAGTGCACATTATAATGAGTCCAAGAATTCAATAGTGATAACTACCTTGGTAGTTTTCTTAAAATCTTCTAATGTAACTACCATAAATTGGTCTAAATTATGACAAAATATTGCCTAAATTACTCTAAAGCTTGCCAATGAGATGCTGTTGAGCTGTAAACAGCAAAACGCTCTCTGATTGGTCAGATTGAACCCACTGCGCGATTTCCGTAGCTTGATAAGGTCAAACCGACCGCCACCTTCAATTGAAGAAAACAAGGCTCTTTCAATCAAAGCTGGAATGCTCGTTGTGACTAATCTACGCTTTGTACAACAGATGCAATGCATCACGTGCTATGCACCTAAAGTGAGGAGGTGTTCTCGGCCCGGGCTAGGCATAACAGTGTAACGTACTCTTACTACAAATTCCTTCAAATAATATTTTTAAATCTCATAGGTTCTTAAACCAACTTCTACAATGAGTGACCCAGCGGCCCGCGAAGACCTTACCAAGCGGCAGCTTCCTTCCATGACACTGGCGAGCGGTATCGAATCTCTACCTTCTGCAGCTCAAGCACGTACAGCTTCAATCTCAGCTTCAATCTCAGATGATTGTTCGACAAGGTTTCAAGTCCCTGGCGTTGCAGTTGTCACCGGAGGGTTGGGAACCATTGCACTGACTGTTATTCGAGCACTGTTGCAGCACGGCCTCACTGGACTGATGCTGCTTGACCTTGACGTGACTTCTGAGTCTGCGACGAGCAAACTTGGTGATCTTAGGAAAGAATTTCCGGAAAGGAATATTGAGGCAGCGTCTGTGGATGTAACCGATGAAGAAGCTGTAGGACAGATCATGGCTTCAACAGTTGAAAAACTAGGCGGTCTTGATTACCTCGTTTGCTTCGCGGGCATAGTCAACTGCACTCATGCCCTCGATCTGTCTCCTAAAGTCTTCAGGAAGCTCCTCGATGTCAACACAACCGGAAGCTTCATCTGTGCCCAAGCTGCAGCAAGAGAAATGGTCAAAGCCAACACCGGCGGCCGCATTGTTTTCATCGCCAGCATATCAGCCCATAGGGTCAACTATCCGCAGCCGCAAGTAGCGTATAATACGTCCAAGGGAGCGCTTTTAATGCTGAAAAGTAGTCTCGCGGCAGAGTGGGCGCGATATGGAATCACTGTGAATAGCATCAGCCCTGGATACATGGATACTATTCTTAACGAGGGAGAAGGATTGGCAGATGCGAGAATGTCATGGGCCGAGAGAAATCCGAGCGGAAGAATGGGAATGCCTGAAGAACTGAGTGGAATGGTTGTTTTATTATGTTCGAAGGCTGGGAGCTACATCAACGGGTCTGACATGGTTGTCGACGGTGGAGGAATAGTCTTTTGAGCGCAGCGCCCACCATAATCAACAAGTCGCTGATATGGAAGATATTCCTTAGCCAGTTACCAAATCAAATATCCATGATAAGCATATTAACGGCTATTCCGAGGCGGAGCCATCACGTAAACGTGGTCACTCCACGTCTGCTTACACGCCCAGTCCGACTCCACCAGAAATCATGTAAGTAAGCGGCCAACAAAAAAACAAGTTGATTCAACAAAATAGACCCTCGATTGTCCTCGAATAAAGGATCCCGTCCGCATGTGAAACATTCGGAATCGGAAAATCCCAGAGCCGAGCGAGGTCGCATCGGAAGCCATGGAAGCTTAATTGGGGTCATAATAGCGACGACGGTTCCACCGAAACTTAATCCTTCTCAAACTCCGACTTCCCCTCTCTTCATCACTCAAACTCCGAAAGCCATGTCTTCAAGATCGATATTCGTGAGTGACAGAGGTAATCATGGTCAATGGTAACGGCTAAGTGAATATAGGGAATCTTACTCATTGGACTGATTGCTTCTTTCGTGTACGAGAGGATCAATCTGATCCAGACATTCTATCAAAATGCCCCCTCGCGTTTCACAAAGGTGAACAACATCGGAAAATATGAAGTCAAATTTCAAGATCAGATAAGGAGCTGCGAGGATGTTTTACTCATTGAGGAGTATCATCTTGCAATTCTAGCCTGTGACCCAGGAAGAGAGCGGCACAACACCGTCATGGTCCGTTTCAGCCCCATGCTCAGTGATCGTTACTAACAGGTACAGGGAGTCTTTGCAGGAAATGTTACTAAAAATGCTGAGCTTTGGGCATATGACTACACAATCACCGATGGTCCCGACGCTGAATCCCTCAAGAGGATCAAACTGGCTGGATTCCCTCATGCATCTGACTTTCACACCCTGGGCATGGCATTTGACCTTGAGACATCTAATCTCTTCGTCGTGAGCCATGCCATCGCAGGATCACGCATTGAGCTCTTCAATCTCGACATTGGATCATTGACTGCTAGTTATATTCAGACCATTGGGCATCCTCTCATCAATGCGCCAAATTCAATCGCTTCTATCAACGGGCAAGAGTTCTACGTCACCAACGACCACTACGTCACCAGAAAGCAGTCATTCCTGCTCAGCAACCTGGAGACATACTTGGGTCCACCGACAGGAACAGTAGTTCATGTAAGCCTCAAAGATTCAGATATCGATGTAAAGGTTGTTGCGTGGGTTCCTTTCGCCAACGGTATCGAGATCCTCAACAGTTCAACCGTTGCAGTGGCGTCATCCTCACGAGCAGCCATCTATATGTTTAACACTTCAGACTTCACAACGTTCAAAGAGACCTCCAGGATCAAACTTCCTTTCCTACCAGACAACCTCTCCGGATCTGGTGGTAAGCTCCTGATTGCAGGGCACGGGCACATGCCTGCCCTGGCGAAGTTCACGCAGTCACGTCGTTTTTGCAACGACCCTTTTGAATACGAACGCGCGGACCCTACCGTAAAGGAGTCCTGTGTTAAACTGCAGGCTGTTTCCTGGGTGTCTGAATGGAGTGAGAGTGAAGGACTGAAGCGCCTCTATGTTGACACTGAATATCCGTCCAGCTCGACTGCTGTCAAGGACGCTGAAAAGGGGGTCGGAATTATCAGCGGACTCTATGCCAAGGGTATCCTGATTTGGAAAGATGAGAAATAAAAACATGCTGGCTTTCTGTTTATCGCAGAGTATTGGAAAGAAAGGCAAAGACCAGAGGTGGAGAAAAGTGTTCAGAGGCGAAAGATTGTATCTGATGCAGTGGATGCAAATGCATTTCAATAGAAGAAAGCTTCAAGTTGGCTTTGGTCGATCACTATACATGGGATTGAGGGTACATGGAATGACGGCCTGCATCACTATGATTAGGAACAAAGAATTTTCAGGATTATGATGTATTATTCTGACTCAATAAGAGGCATCCTGTAGTGAAGACTAAATCAACAAAATCTGCTCAGATCGATCGAGCAACCAGAAACCAGCAACCACCATCTCTAAAACGATCCAAGAATACGAGCAATACGGGACACCTGATATCGATAGCGCTAGGCAGGGCAGTTACGGAAACAAACTGCGCACTGGTATGTCGCCCAGTTCGTGATGAAACGCTCGCAACCATGACATCCGGGACACTGGCATATCATTCGGCGAACACAGCGATGATTCTGAGGCTTTTTTGTCGGAGAAGTTGAAGCGACAGGAGGCGAGTGGGTAACATCGCAAACCAAGGAGTCGGCAGGGAGGGTTTGGGGAGTGGTGATAGAACTCATCGTGTATAATAGCGCGGTCTCTTCAGATTTTGGGGATTAGATACGATGAAATTGAGCGTATTCCGTCCAAAGTCGACGAAATGGGTCAATTTGTACCCAAATCGCTGGGCTGATTCACGAAACGATATCATGAGATCGCAGATGTACTGTCGAATACTTGTTTCGTCGTCTTGTGAATCTTTGACCCGGTACTGTTCTTTGACGCTGCTTGAGATAGTGAAAGACTGAAGATGTTACACAACTCCGTTGTTCAGTCTCGTTCCCAACTGTGAATATCAAGCGTTGTAAAACATTTCTTCCTCGATGTTATCCGTGGTGATGATCACGTCGTGCAACCTCGCTGCTTGAAGCTGCGGGCAGGTCGAGATAACAATGCCTTCAAGATCCTTGTGGTGCATAGTCAAGGTCTCGAGATTGGGGAAATGTGAGGCGTCAAAGTCGCCTAGACCAGGCTGAGACATCTTTCCGAGTTTGATAGATTTGATGGAGTCTCGGTGAGGTTTTAGGATATCTCCAACCAAGGCTATGTTCCACTTGAGGTCTCTTCTGCATCGAAACTTAAAGTCCCATCGCAGAGTGAAGTGCTTGAGGCCTTTCAGCCATGTCACAAAATATCTCACCAAGTCGGGACGATCGGTCGCGTTAATGAGAGTGAGACTGGAAAGAGAGAACCCAGAACGTGGATTGGATTTTCGAAGCTGATTGAGGTCAGTCAGTACTTATCTAGCTGCTTCGGTACGTATGGTTGTAAGGCAAAAGGATACTTACCCTCGCCAGAGCATCGCCTCCAGGTGGCTTCGAGGGGTAGCGCACACGCTGCCGAATCATCAAATGCTTGAGGTTCAAGCAGCCGCCACTTAAGGCCAGTTGAATATCAAATAGAGTCAGAGCATCGCGATAGTATGATATGTCGTTAAGGATCTCGATGCATTCCAATCGTGGCATGCTCATTCGTGCACAGGATAGTACACGATAAGTGATTTCGCCAAGGTCCGGGAGAAATGTACCATGTACATACCCAGACATGGCCAAGATTCTAGTGTTGAAAAGCCAATTTGTACAATCCAGGATCATCGAGGCAAAAGTCTTTGGCCAGGGAGTAGACAGTTGATGCGGCTCCGAGTCCGCAGGGTCCAAGGTTGGGTCTACGGGAAGGCTGAAGGATTCCGCAGGGCCGTCCCGTTGCAGGTTTCGACTTTGGGCCAACATGAATCGAGTGCAAAAGCGGCGAAGTTGTATATTTTCTCGCAATGTCCGATGTAGAAGCAAGACTCGTGTGGACGTTGAAAGCCGGCCGTTGAGGCCATGGCAATCATCACGATATTCATCTACGTAGATGCATATACAAGAATAAAGGACCTCGGTCGCAGCCGCATTGAGCCTGGAACAGACCAGCGCCAAAGAAAGAAGATCGCCGTAATAAGGGAGTGCTTCTCCTTGATCCGGCCTTGGCTCAGAGGCTTTCTCCATGATCATGCGCAGCACTTCATTCGGGAGTTTGAGGAGGGGGAAGTGAACGCGTTCCGGGGAGATATCCATCGTCGCGAGGATCTGAAATCAGTGAAATGAATGTTGGTTGAATGAAGGAGGAGAGAAAACAAGAGAGAGAAGAGAGTGAGTCTTCCGAGTAAGGTAGGCCGGGAAACAGAGAATGAGGGCAGTTGATATTGGCCCCATTGACGGCACTGGCAGGCAGGTGCTGAGAGAACAGTGACATAGAGGCATATTAATCCTAAGGATAAGACCGAGTTAATGAGGATATTTGTTAAATATAGGTAAATATAGAAGATCTTAGGATGATTCAGAATAATTCAGAATAATCTTTATGATGATATACGATGATCTAGGTCTGTGAGTTAAACAACAACATACACATGCGGGTCCAGATACTGCCAAATCGATCTCTAGACCACTATTGTCACCTGGCTAAGCGATTTAGTGGAGCGATTTTCTTTGTGGCTGCTCATCTCCACAAATTCATGGAGAGTTTTTTTCCATCTTCTTTCTTTTCTCGATATTCTTTCTCCACTCGAGGACCCTGAACTTTCATTCAACATTCACCTCTCAATTCACCACTGAGACTCTCAATCACCGTCACTATGCCTATCTCAAAGAAGGATCGCGTGAGTTATCCACTGTCGTCAACTATGACATGCAAACTCATCTGACGTTTCGCAGAGAAACAAGGAGCACAAGAGGGCCGACGCTGCCGGTACTCGCGCTCCTGTCAAGCCCAATGGTCTCCCCGTCAAGGCTCCCAAGCCCACCTCCATCGTATGAATCTCTCCTCTCACTAAATAAATATCGGCTAACAATTTCAGTGCCAAAACTGCCGCAAGGAGATTGTCAACACCAACAAGCTCCAGCTCGAGGTCCACGCGTCAACACACGACGCGAAGCTTTGGCCCAAGGAGAAGTGCTGGCCAAATGACTTTCAATAGATCACTGATTGGTCTTGGGTGTTTTGAGGGAGAAAACGAATGGCTTTGCTACAGAATGGGAATGGCGCATGGGTTGAATTGAGGGGTTGCGCGGTCTTGAGTCGTGGTAATGATTCATGAAAGAAAGATAGACTGACAAAAAAACATGAATGAACAATCCAGGCGTTTCTTTGATATTTAAACACTGCCTGATCTCGTGCTACTCCAAGTTGCTATCTCAGACAAACTCAGTTTATCCATCTCAAGATCTACTTCAAAAACACCAGGCGCACCTTCAGCAGCTTCATTCGGTCCTTTGCCTGGAAACCTCTCCCGTTTCAGATATAGACCGCCATCCTTTTTCGTCATGTAAAAGGTCAACTCCCTCCCCGACGAACCATCAGATCCTGATTCAGCTGGCCCGATGACAAAGTGTCTGACTCTCATTATGTCAGGCGGCAACACGCCATACTGGGTCACAAAGCTATCGACGTCTTGTCCTGATATTCCATGCTCGAGATCGACTATTCGCTGAGCAACGACCTGGAGAGTATGGCTATTCCAGAGACTTTCTTGCGCAGCACAAAGAACGCCCATTAACCGAAGTGCCTCGATACGAGTTTCCAAAACGCGGCATTTGATAGCAGCGAAGAACAGATATGGCGCGAAACCCATCTCGAAATGAAATTCAGATGGTGTTGACCTCGCCCTTAGTCCAGCCAGCTCTCGAGCACCCTCGACCATGCGTGTGAAGTTGGGGATGAAGGCATCATAATCCGTCTCATCGGTGACGAACTGCACGCGCGATAATATCATGCAGACTTCGTACACATGGAAGAGCCATATCCGCGACGTCAACGATGTATGTGTCAGGCCCTGGGGCGTTTCAGCTTCGAATTTCTCGAATGAGGATTTCCACTGTTCCAACAAGTCATGGATTTCATATTGTTCGAGAAGGACATCTGGTGTAGCTGGCTCGTTTCTCATATCACCGAGACGGTAGTCGGCTGTCCGTCGGAAATGTTGTATAGTCATGTTGTAGATGGCATCGATCGAAGTTTGAGCCTGAAAGTGTGAAGAGAAGGATTCGGGTATCGTTGGAGATTCAGAGTAGCCCATGGGCTGTGAATCGCCAAAGTAAAAGGGCAAGATACTCATCCGCCGAAATATCGGTAATAGATATTGCAGCACCCATTTCGGTGGATTCGAGGTATTGATCAAGTTCATACCATGGTGGCAATGTCTGATAGCCACATCTCCATTAGACTGTAAAACCTCAATGCATACAAACATGAGGCAAGTCAGTAACGCCAATATTATATCTGGCTTATGTGGAGTCTGGAGTTCTCGAATGGCCGCATTATAATGCTTCAACGCAAAGACACTTCTCTGTGTTGCAATGGCAGAAGAATTGTCTTTTGACTGCAGGTTCTCAAATAGAGAACTGATTGTCATGATGGAATGTCTGACAGCTGGTTCATGGTCGCAGAATTGCAAGACAACATTGGTCCAGAAGTATGGGTCGATAGGCCCTGATAACGAAGGAGCCGCAACCCTACAGAAGAACTCGATAGCTCGTGAGTCGGCCCTCACGTTATTGCCCAGGACGTGGTTCTGGGGACGATACAGGGCAAGATGAGAGTATGAGGCCTGACCATATCCCAGGCCTTGACATTTGCGACCCGCACTAATGCATCGCTGACACGTCGGTTTGCCTTCATCGCATTTTATCTTACGCGCCCTGAAGAGAAAGCGTTAGATTGCGAATTAAAGGCCTCAATTCAATTGCGTTACCCACTTGCATATTAAGCAGCCACTTC
This sequence comes from Fusarium xylarioides, assembly GCA_013183765.1. Classification (NCBI taxonomy): domain Eukaryota; kingdom Fungi; phylum Ascomycota; class Sordariomycetes; order Hypocreales; family Nectriaceae; genus Fusarium; species Fusarium xylarioides. The sequence goes on from SRZU01000051.1 coordinate 204,002, forward strand.
TGGTCTTGTGATTCCTCTTACGGAGCATTTGCATAAATGTTGGCGGTGAAATGAAGTTGAGAACTGTTGGTTCGAACTGCCGACATCATCACAGTCGCATTAGATAAGCGATAAGCGAGCCAATGCGGGGCACTCCGAGCCAATTGGCGGTCGCCAAGCCGTAGGGCTGTGAGGATGCTACCTAACAAAACATCAAACCAACAACAACAGCGACGATCCGAGTAATCATGGTACTATGACTGCCAAAAAATAATGAGAAGAGAGGCCAAAAACATACAACAGTGAGGATTCCCCGGTCGTCACCGACCCGAGTACTAATTCATCGCTCCTCGGCTTGACGATGGGAGAGCAGACGGGATCCCGTATTCTCCGAAGGCTGTGGTCGTATGTGACGGTTTGGGGACGATAGAAGCACTATCAAGGACAATTATGATATGATTCGTAGTATAGATCGATTAGATAGGAGAATATTAGGTCTGCGGTGGCTTGAAGTCCGTCGTGCGGAAATCTCCGTGATCTTGAGCTAAGGCTAATGCTTCGCATGGATGAGGCTCTTGTGGCGCTTCGAACCGTTGAAAGTCAATCATCGCATCATGAGAAATACTCTGTATCGTAGAGTTAATTTGAGCCTCTTGTGGTGATATCGTCTTTGCACTTCTCCGAACAAGGCTCAAGTCAGCTATTCACGGAGAGCGTCAGTATCGCTCCCTGGATCAACTCAGCCCCAAGAATCAGGACATGAACCTCAATCTCCATTTGAAATCCCTTCGGAAGAGATAAAATCAAAAGAATCTTTTCTCTCCTCATCCACAATCACATTATCGTCCGTCGTACCACAGTAGTCTGACTCACCTTCACCCGAGGTTATTCTTAGAGACGCCACTAGCAAGCTGATAACAGGGATCTCATCCATCCATCCCATCCCATCCATTTGCAGTCTTCCCCGCCCCAAGCTTATCAAGTCACTTGACATCCCCTCCCCTCGCACCACCAATTTCTGCTACGTTGCAGATCATGTTTCCTTTGTTGCTGCGATGCTACCCAATCACTTCGGTACCGTATATGCTTGTAAGACCTTAGCGCCTTCCTTCGCGCCAAGATCGACGAGATGCTCATTGCTCCTCCCCTCGTATTTTGGGGTCTGAGTCTGTGTAGACCAGTAGTTAAATAGTACCTTAATACTGAAACCTTGAAGTGCATAATATTGATTACAATCTCCTTCATCTCGTATCTTATGTCATTGTCCACAGCCTCAAAATGCATTCCTTTGTCTTCCTAGCTATCGCCAGCCTCGCTGCAGCTCACGTTCCTTCTGTCAGCGTTCCGTCATGTCCTAGATCAAACAGAATCGCATTCTCAAAGTCCGTACCCGATCAGGATCCCTTTCCCCGTACGCAAATCGACCTTTGCTACACCTCCACTGCTCTGTCCCTGACCTTCACGGCCCTTGACGAAAAGAGCTTCTATTTCAACTCTTCGCAGGGTACAAACGATGACATATGGGCGTACGAAGTCGTCGAGGCTTTCATATACAAGGGGACTAAGGATCCGCAAACATATCTCGAGTATGAAATCAATCCCAACAACGTAACATACCAAGCCTTTGTCTACAACCCAACCAAAGACCGTGAGGAGGGAGCTCCATTCGATCACTTCTTCATCACGGATCCGGAGGCTGATGGCTTTGAGGCAACGACGAAATTGAATAGACGGGCCGGAACGTGGGTTAGTAAGGTCAAGATTCCACTGGGTCTGTTTAATGTCGATCCGGGATGTGCGAAGGGGACAAAGTGGAGGATGAATTTCTTCAGGACTGTTACCAATCCGAAGATCTTTCCTGATCAAGAGCTCGGGGGCTGGAGCTCACCCGACAAAGCGAGCTTCCATATCACCAAATTCTTTGGGCATGTTGATTTTGTTTGAAGCTGGATGGGACTATGGGCTAGCAACAAGACTGAACTTACAATGACATTCAATTCCTACTTGACCTCGCACTCAATCAGCATTGAATCTGTGAAGTTTAGAAAACAACAAAGGTTACATAACGGAGCTAACCCGTAGTCTATCCGATAATTTGACTTTGACACGTCTCGCCAAGATTTTGAGGCACCAGGTCAGACACATAGTAAGCACAGTAAGACAAGAGATCATCATCAGTTGATTCTTCATTATGATAGTACGTCAGTTCATTCATTACTGAGATATCCCTAGCTAGATAATCTGTCTTGGAATCATAGCTCCATAGCAATAGTATTTCACAATTTCTCCATCTCCCCCTTCATACCCATTAAATCATACTCCCAACACTTAAACACTACCTCGCTCAGGTTGCTTTTCGTGATGGCCAGATGGCAAAACATCAGCCAAAGTCTCATCAGTACCCTTCAGATCGTCCTCAGTGCTCACGTGGTCGCGGATCTTGAGGAGGATGACAGGAGCAGCAACGACGAGAGAAATGGAGAGAAGAGTCCAGTTGCTGATGAACTCAGATCGGTAGGAGATCTTGCGTGCATCAAGGTTGTTGACGACAGCGGCACCGACGGACTGAATGCCCTTGTAGAAGCCGACATAGTTGGCAGATCGTCGACCAGAGTTGGACAAGGCGCCCATAAACCTGGAGAGGTTAGCAAAATTGAATTAAGAGTGAAGGCTGACTAGACTCACCAGTAGACAGTTGCCTGCCAAGCAGCATCGTAGAAACCGTAGAAAATGTACAGAAACATGGGTCCAGCGTATCCAGAGTCTTCCCAGTCGCCTGGCACGAATCCTGAATCAGGAGAAACAGTCTCACGAGTGTAGGTCTTCTCGAAGGCATAACCACCGCCCCAGATGGCAAAGGTCAAGACAAATAGGGCAACCCAAGCCGCCTTGGCACGAGTGGTACGGCGGAACCGCTCCAAATCGAGAAGCCAGCCCCAGAGGGCGGCAGCGAGAATTTGAGCTAACCAGTAAAGCAGACCATTGAGTGCCTTGGTTCGGGTGTTGAAATAGGCGCCATTGACAGAATTCTGTTGGTAGACGTAGAACCAATTGGATGAGAAGAACATGGGGAACAGAAGAATGACGAAAGGCTCGAAACGGAGTGTCTCCCAGAGACCCCAAAGCTCACTCTGCCATGTTGGGTTCTTCATGAGGATGACGCGGGAACCGTCCTTGCGGATGATATCGCTAGCATTGCAAAGGGTGAGAGCAAGGATGGCACCGAAGAACATGAGGACAATAAAGCCGATGTAAGTTCCGTCGCTGACGGTCTTGTTCTCCTTGATGTTGATGTTTTCGCCTAGGGGAATCTGCGAATCGTATGAGTACCTACTTGTATGAGTTATGTGATCAAGAAAGTTACCAAGCTGCCAATAACAGCGCCCATGTTGAAAATACCCCAGAACCAAGCGAAATACTTTCCCTTCTTGTTCTCGTGGGGATACGAGATCATGATGGTACCCTGCGCGGTCCATAGCAAAGCAGCACAGAGACCAAGCCAAACACCAGCAAAGATGTTGAAGCCAGGAACATGCTTGTGAACCGAGACGAGAAGACTGATGGCGTAGATACCGTAACCGACACCACCGAAAGCGAGACATAGTTTGACACCGAGTTTGTTGACAAAAGTACCGCCGAAGAAGCCAAAGACTGCAAAGGTGGCGTAGAGAGCCGTGTTCTACCTCAGTCAGCGCGTGTCACTCGGGGGAATGCAATGCAATGCTCACCATGTTGTCAGCCAGCGTGGGATCAGTTTTGCCACCACCACCGAGACCTCCGAGGGCATTGAACATGCCAGGACACATGAAGCAGACAAAGGCGACCATGCCAAGCTGGATGCGCGGCGAGGCATACCAGGGAAGAGTCTTTCCAAAGAGACTAAATCGTCGATATTTCCATCCACGGGGGAGATCAACATCGGGGTGATCATGGTAGTCAGCCTCAGTTGAGATGCCGCCCTTTGAGGTAGCGGTTGGTTGTTCGTCGGCCATGATTGAGGTGATTGATGGCGAAGCTCAATTGAAGTTGGCCGTTGAACCGTTGTAAGAGAGGAAGTGGATGTTTTGGCTGGTTTATTAAACCCGTTGAAAAGGCGGGGGTGGAGATGGTGATAATAAAGAGAGAAGGAGACCGTGGCTCTGGCGTGGCAGTGGAGCCTGCGATAATGGGTACGAACTGGAAGGAGTGGCACGCGACCATAAGATTCGGCGATTGTACCAAAATAAACGCCCAAACGCTCTCACTCACTGGTCCACGGGCGGGCAGATTACTGAGGGGGGAGGAGAAGAGATGAGACGAAGGACGGACGCATCAGTGCGACGTTACACCCTGCGGCCTGCCCTACCAACCCCTACAGGGCCCAATGGACCCCCTAGACTACCAGTAAATGCACAATGCTGGGGGCCATGCCCGTTACTTATCGCGGGGTCGAGATAGCCGTGCACTGATAGGCGATAGGGCCAGCCACCTGACAGGCTCAAGGCATGATCTACGACCCAGTTCAAAAGAGGGTGGCCACTCAATCACCTTCCGATAGGGAGATAGCCTGATAGTCTAGTGAGATTAGCTCTCTGTGGAACATGAATGCAACAACCTACGGCTGCAATCCGGCCATTTATCACCAATTGCTGCAGCTTCGATAACGGCTGCTACTCCAAGTGCTACGTTGAAGCTATTCGCATCCGACCCTTTTTTTGCTTGCTTGGCTTGAAGTGTAACCAACCTCAAACCTCTCTAATCTCTCTTCTTTCCGCAACAGGATGCTTTCTTACCTACTTGGTTCGGCTGGTTACATCTACGTTAATTGAAACAATTCCCCCGCACGACAAACAAACATGTCACAAGCAAACAATCATCCTTCAAGTCATTGCTTTCTCATTGTGCATCGTTACTCGACAATCTCATCTGTAATCTGTGAAATCTGACAGCGTATCACGACGTTGCGTTGGCCTCGGAGTGCCATCGCGTCGAGATGGGTCAGTTGCAAGGATTATAGTGACAATCATAACCCTGGTCAGTAATGTTTCAGCCGTCATCATGCACAAAGGCTCGAGCTTACTCAGTGCATTTCAGCTCAAATCACAATGTAACACACGTGCCTCTTCCATCTTTAATGCCAAACTACTCCGTACAATGTTCACTTCAAACAACAATACAAACTTACCAAAAAAGTATCTTTATCCCATCATCTTACACAACGCTGCAGGACAGATTATTTCATAATATAATCACTTATATGAACGAAGTATTCGAATACTAGAAACAATGAAGATTCTGAAATTACCTAGAAATGGTAGGTTTCCTACGATCAATGGTTGTATAGTTGTGTACCCAGATTTAATTCACCAAATAATATCAAAGTTGACAGAATTCGTCCAAAGGTCGTATTTCTATATCAAGCATAGGTATCTACTCTTCTTTCATCCAGAATCTGAGCAATATCCGTCATGATGTTCACCGTGCCGTCTCAAGCCAATTTGGCTAATCACATTATCATCTCCCATGCCATGATCCAATTTGTCACAACATAACTCCCTTTCCCATTCTGCATCCCACAAAAAATAACGCAAGACTTTTCTCTCAGACACGTAAACCTACTTCTCTCAAGTTTAATGAGTCACAGGGCCCTGGCTATTCGTTTGAGGGGGTGAGCCAGGAGTATCGACAGGCGAATGCCCCGACGAGTCCTTATTTCCTTCTTCCATTTTTCCAGGGGCAGGGTCTATTTCTTCAGAAGGGAGGATGATAAGTTTATCTTCAGGTTTTGTATCCATGTTGAGATGTACAAACATCTTGGCAGGGACTTTGTAAGGCTCGAAGTCTGGTATGACTGCACCATCGAAATCGGGAACATCTGCGATGCGTTTGGAAAGCATCGTTGGATCAGAGCTGATGTGCTTCTGAATTTCATCAGCTGCCTGGCGGAGGGCTTCATTATCACGGCTCTGACCGGCAAGCGAGATAATTTGCAGCATTGTAAAGTGATTTCCCTTGTCAGAATCAGGTCCCCGCACGAAACTTTCTAGTGTCAAAGTGCATCGATCACTGATTCTATCAAACAGTGACGTGAAAAGATTATACATTTCTATGTAAGGGAATGCAAGCTCTCGAGACTCTCCGGCCAAAGCCAATGCAAACTGTCTCAGCTTTTCGTCCGGGGAACAGGGCTTTGACTGTTGTCGGTGTTTGGACCTGGGCTTTCCCATCCGTTCCTTCAACTTCTTCTTTTCCGCCATGTCAAGTGAGACAAGCTTGTGGGCTCCCTCATCGTTGATCATCTCTTTGTAGAAGCTCGCAGAGATCAAGTAGTCCAGGTCATCCCATGACAAGTCTTGTAGGATCCCTCTTTTGACAACTATTTCGGTGAATATGCTTGACACCGGAGCTGTACCAGGAGCCCCTTCGAAGAACGCCTTGAAAAACCTTTGTGGAGGCTTACGCTTTGCCCTCTTTTTGTTAGTTCTCAGAGCAGATGGTGGAGCGCCGAGTTTGATTAGGAGGTGACTCGTGAAGTCTTCGAGATTCACTGGCTTACCTGCAAAAAATAAGTCCCGCTCCTCGAAGCACTTTTCCAAAGCCTCCATATCAGGCCACCGCACCTTGAGTATCTGGAGCTGCGTCATGGCATTGTATGCGTGAGCCATGATTGTCATAACGTCCTTGGTAAACGATAATGCCTGCTTGACGACGAGTGTTCTACTCTGGAAAAGATATAGGCCAGAAAACGCAGGCATGATCTCAAAGATTGCGAAGGGAGCCTCGCTTTCCTTTTTTTGTCCATTTTCACTCTCACAATACCCAACGATGCTGTCGAATCGTTTTAAAGTTGATGCAAGCCAGCTAATAGAACTTCCAGAGCCACTGGGTGAGCTAGAACGAGAGAGATTGGTAATGACGACGTTCAGCTGGTCTCGCATATCCTTCAAGTGAGTCTGAACTTGTAAGGAGCTTCGAAAGAGATCATCCTGCAGCAAATAAAAGATGTCCAGCTGCATCTGAATTGCGAATGCTGTTGTAAAAAGAATCCTGCGCTAATGGCAAGCTTCCAATACATATCCTGAGAACTTGTCCAGGGGTCCGCATACCTCTCGCTTAGCGATATGTACCAGCGATGCGTTCCAAAACTGGGTAGCCATCAGCTGGTCTACTGATAGCTTCAGTGTGGTGCTGTCGCTTCCTGGTACACTCCAACAAGCCTTGAGCTTGTTTATCATCTCGGTGTGATTCAGGGCTATGTCCTTTGGACTTGAAAATACCTTAACCAGCTGCTCAACGATGGTGAGTGCTTGAGAAAAGGTGGTGTTGAACATCTCAGACAGCTGAACATGGTCACAGCTCCCGTTCCAGCAGTCATTAATATCCTGCATGGAGTAGCCCTTTTGAGAGGCTATGCTGCTAAAGTATGCCTTAGAAACCTTAAGGCAACCGCCATGCTGATGAAGAGTTAAGCGTGCCTGTTCCTCTAGAATCGCTAGCATATGAATTCCGGTGTCAGTGACGACCCCAACAACTGTAATATCCAGTTTCCCATCGCGATAGGCTTTCCAAACCCATGCGATGCGGTCTCGGATCTTGCTGGCATCAACCATCAGAAGATGCCAAACAGTCAAGGCATCATCAAATGTATCTTGTTCTTCTACCTCGTAGGTAGTGTTATCCTGGGCCCTCTGTTTAGGACGCTCGACTTCCGGGGCATTCAAGAACTCCTGTGATGGTTCTTCGACTGTCAGTTGACCAAAGGTCTGAGCCAGGCTACGAGGAGTGTTAGGTTGAGGTGATTTGTCTTTGGCGGGCTTCGGCATGTTGGGGCGTAGAGCTTCTCGAGCCGCTTCTAGCACACGTACAAAGTATGCGTGATTTTGATCAGCGATCTCGTCAACTTCAGCGCCCTGTTCTGCAAGGAGCCTTCTAAAAGAAGATCTTTCATAGATCACTCGGTCGATTGTTGTAGCAAAGGAGCCAGGCACCTGGATGCGAGGCTTCGTTTGCGCCGCAATGTGTTCCGCCATGGGGACAAAGTCCTTTATGGCAACCGTATACTTCTGGCCTATTTCTCGGTTACTTTCAGCGGCATTCTGCTTGGCTTTTTTTCTGGCGTTTCCCTTTAGGCGGCCCGAAGAACTTGTCTGAGTCTCGTTTGGCTGTGGCTTATAGCCATATGCCTTTGCCGTGGAGGCAAGCCAGCCGGCGACTGAGTTTGTGTCCTCCTTATACCGCTCCAAGGCGGTGACTAGCACACCTGGTAGCATTTTACGTGATATTTTATGGGGTGTGGTTGCGATAGGCAAGGGTAGTGGCGTTATGGGTAAGTTGTTGGTGAGAGAAAGGGGTCACTTAAGAAAGCCAGAGGTTGATGATGTCTTGTCGAGTTCTGGTGAAAGAAGAAAGTAAAATTCTGATAGAAATAATAGATGGAAGAATAAGACGGGATGTCTTAGACAGAAGTTCGGTTCGGTGTCAGTGGATGTTTGTCGATATATATGAGCTACCTGTTCCAGTGTTAGAACTCTAGATCCCACTGACAGAACCAAAACTCATCGTCACAGTGGTTGCCTACGCGTTTAGACCACCCATTCATCTGTTCTATAAGCCTGTCTCGATCATAAGGTGCGAGAACGAGAGGGCCAAGGTGTCAACTCAGATGAGAACAAGGAGCTATTCCTCAATTACACTCAATGGACAAGGCATCGTCTATCTACCTACTTACAGAACTCAGCTGCGATATTGGCCAATCCCTCGGCCACTTGTTCAATTGACTTGACGTGAACAAACTCCTCCTTTCCATGGAATCCCTCTCCCTTTGGCCCCCAGAGCAGAGGCACTATCCCTTTCTCAGCCAACAAAGCACAGTCGGTCCAGAACGGGGCACCGGCAATAACCGCGTCTTTGCCAGTGACATTACCTACAATGCCGGAGACGAGCTTGGTGAACGGGTGGTCTGCCGCTGTGAATTGGGGCGGGCGGCTGAAGAAGATCTTGGCTTCTGCCTTGAAGTCGGTGACCTCCTTTGCTACCTTGGCAATAATGTCGTCGAACTCCTTCTGGACAACTTCATTGGTCTCTCCTGGGATTGTTCGGCGCTCTGCGATGATGGTGCACTGCGCGGGATACGAAGAGGCCTCCTCTCCACCTGAGATTATCGATGCGTGTGCAGTTCCTGTTCCCAAGGTCTCGTCGCCGTGACCTTCCTGTAACTTCTTAACGTATTTCCAAAACTCCACGAGGAAATGTCCGGCATTTACAATGGCGTCGATGCCCAGATCAGCCCGTGAACCATGTGCAGCCAGTCCATAGACCTTGATCTCAATGTGACAGTAGCCCTTATGCGCGTGATTGATCTCGAGGTTCGTTGACTCCGATACAACAGCGGCATCTGCTCTCCATCCAGCGCGAAGGATATCTTCCGTTCCCTTACTCAAGCTCTCCTCGTCGGCAACGCCAGTGAAGATCACATCACCACGAAGCCCAAGCTTCTTAGCATTGGCGAGCGCGATCATACCTGCCGCGACGCCTCCCTTCATGTCAGCGGATCCTCGACCATAGAGGCGCCCGTCGACAATCTTGCCGCTCAATGGATCATCGTCGTAGCCCATGATAGTGACCGTGTCGAGGTGCCCATTGAACATGACACTTTTTCCGCCGCCGGTACCCCGAACAACGCCAACGACAGAGGGACGACCCTTTGTGTACTCTACCCAATGCGTCTCAAGATTCCTATGCTCGAGCCATGCGGCGACATAGCGAGCGATGGTTGTCTCGCCAGGTCCGGGAACAGAACCCAAGTCGGGACTGGCTGAGTTGATCTGGACAAGGGTCTGGGTGAGTGCAACTGGGTCATTGCCAGAAACGTCGTGGGGTACATCGTAGTCTCGGTTTCTCTCTGTGCAAAAGATCACCACAGTGGACTTCTCATTGAGACCAAGCGCCTTCTGGTCTTCCTGTGTCAGCCGTCTAAGTGCAGCAAGAGTCGAGCCTCCACAGGGTCCAGCGTTGATGCCTTGAGATTGTAGATACAGAGCAGACTGGTGAGCTTCGTAGTCTGACACGGTCAAGCTCGCATCAACACCGTTCTTCAACACGTCCCATGCGATTGTTGAAGGGGCTCCGCAATTGAGGCCAGCCATGATGGTGCCAGTTGTTGGGATCTCAGTGAACTCGCCTTTCTCCAGACTCTTCCACAAACACGCCGCTGTATCAGGCTCAACTGTCAACGTGGAGGCAGATTTACCCCGTCTCTTGAAGTGAGATACGACAGCTTGGGCGAACGATCCGACTCCGACAGGAGCGATGACCAAGTCAGCTTTAGAGGAACCGAGCTGCTTGTCAACCTCTCGCATCATGGTACCATAGCCATCCACAATCCACTAGGATAAAATGTTAGAACTAAAGCTCGTCATGGATAGAGAAATATTACTTGCCTGTGGAACGGTCTGATAGTCGCCGAATGCATGGTCCTGAACCATGATCCCCTTCTCATGCTTGGACGCAGACTCGGCCTCAAGCATCGCATCCTCATACCGGCCCTTTGACATGACAACTTTTGCGCCTTCAGACTCAATCAACTTGACCGTAGAAGGATGCATGGACGCTGGGACATGAATCTCAGCTGAGATGTCGAAGATAGCCCCCATTCGAGCCACTGCACGTCCGTGGTTTCCTTCTGTCGCTGCGTACAGGGTCAATTGATGAGACTTTGCTGCTTCTCGGACAGCATCAATATCCGAGTCAAGAGGAAACCCAAATTTCTCGGTTATAGAGCGGAATGCGCCCCAAGAAGCACCCAAGATCTTGAATGCCGGAAGACCAAAGCGGTTCGTCTCATCTTTGACATGGACAGCTCCGACCCCGATCTCCTTTGCCAGGTTGTCCAGACTGACAAGAGGTGTTGGCTCATAATTGGGGAGACTCTGGTGACACCTATCAATTGCTTCTGCAGAGGCGAGCTCAGGTGAAGTCCACGATTTGGCTTTGGAGTTGAAGTGGACGTGGCGACGAGTGGTCATGATGCTTGTTGTGCTAGGTTTCTCCAACTGGGATGAAGAAGCGTTGATGCGGAGAATTGAGCGGGGAAGCCAGAATAAGAGTCAATGGGAAGATGAACGAAGGGGAGATGGTAGTGTTGAGATGTTCTAAAAGTCTTGGGGAGTATTTTTGCAACATTCTTATACACAGTTTGCAAGAGAATGCGCCCAAGTTAACATTGGTGATGCGCCTTCTGGTGACAGACATTGCCCTTCTCCTACTTCACCAACCCCACACAATAACACTCATTCATGTACTCCATTCAAGTTCGTGCTGTCGGTCACCCTGACATTGTTTACATCTTTCGCAGGACTTGAGTCCCAAAGCATCTAAAATTTTCGTATCAATAGTCCTTTCATGGTTCATGGTTCTATGATGAAGTTGAGATATCGCACATCAATACAGGAGCGTGGACCAATAATTTTTGGGAGCAAGTTTGGCCGCTGTTCTGATGTAGGCTAGCCTAAGTTGGCTCGTAAAATTATGCAGAAACGGGCGATTTTATACGGCGTCTAGACCGTCGCTGGACGCATTCAACAGGCCTGTGTAGACAGACGACTTGCTGTGTCGCTCCGCATTTGGGTTCTGCAGACGAAGCCAATTGCATCAGCTATACGGAGTATTGTTCCGGACGGAGTTTTTGGATATGTTTTTATTGAGTGCATAACAATAAGCTCGGATTACTACAACTGTCAGAGATGGCCAGTCTAGATTTAGCCGTGGCAACACGTTTGATGTTCCAAAACCACTGACAGCCACCATGTAACTGGCAACTACATTGAAGGGGTTTCAGTATTTATCACAATAAAAAGGGAAAGAAACTTCAAACAATTTATCTAAGGACCTATTTTGTGCCTTCCATTTTGAAACCTTCAAAATAGGCACTGTAAATGCGAAGTGAGGGCAGGTTCAATGGGCTCACTGTCATATTCACGATAGCGCAGCGCCCTCTAAGTACTTACCTATTTTTCCTTCCACAGCACACTTAACTTGGCAATACCGGACGTGCGTATTGGTGCGATAAAGGCAGATCTCTTCATTCTTCGAGGATAAACAACAGATGATGACCTGCAGTAAAACACCAAAGAATGTCGTTAAAGATATCCCAAACAGGCGGTGCGCGCTGTCACTTGCATCGCGGCTGTGACTAAGCCCGACATCGCTTCAAGCGAGCGCTACGCGTGACGTTATCGCAACTTCTCCCAAAACTCCACTCCAACATCTTCTTCACATGCCTCCTCATCAACCCTTTGAAGTCGCTGAGAGGCCGCTGCCCTCATTACAGTGTCATAATGGACTTTTCACTGGATGACATTTTGTTCACTGGTGGTGAAGATGCTGCGTTGACGCTTCCTTACGACCAGATTGACGATCCAGCCCCTCAATCGCGGAGTCCGTCAAATCCGCTTGCTGAGGGAGCAAATATCGACACCATGCTACAGACGATAAACCCTCAAGAAGCGTTCAATATCCAAAACACCGAAATCCCGGATTTTCAGATCGATTGGAATGCCGATTTTCAGCAGGCCAAAGCAGCCTCCGAGACCCCCGCAGATGATCTCAATCAGGACTTTTCTTTTCTCAATCAACCAGCCACAGATTGGGGTATCCAAGCGCCGTTGCCAGCTTCCACTGATCCTATTAAAACGCCTATGACCTCAATTGACGAATTCTTTGTCAAGAATGGAGCATCCCGTCCTCCTGTGCCATGCACAAATTGTCGTCGAACTCGCTTACAATGCTTAATCTTGCAAACCACGGTAGCAAATCCGAACCCCACCAAGAGTTGTTCGAGCTGTGTCGCTTTGTTCCGGGAATGCAGTCTGGCAGGGCAGAAGAAGAGGAAACCCTCGGAGTTCGAGACTTCAGAGCCTGTCATTGGTCGCCTCCATGGCGTTAGCGAGCATAGCATCCTGGGAGTACCTGCGACAGTCGATGAAGGTCAATCATCGCAGGGGCTCTCGATGGCAGCACTGTCAGGCAAAAGAGCGAATACTCGATCAGTGCGAAAGACGAGGGTGCTGCGAAACTGGTACCTTTCCAACCTTGACCATCCCTATCCATCAGAGGAAGATAAAGCTAGTCTTTCTCAACAGTCAGGATTGAGCAGGAGTCAAGTAGTCAATTGGTTTGCCAATACTAGACGCCGCCATCGACTCTCCTCGACTTACTCTTCATCGCCTGGCCGGGGTCGTCAAGGATTTGCACCAGGATCCCCGATGCCGCATTACCTCCGCAAGAACTGTTCACCCTTGGATCGTTGGAAAAATTCTCCGCCCGATGAGGAGCCTGCTTCAGCGACGGCGATCCAGAATGCCCTGGCTGCTCAGTCAAGTGGACATAGTTCGCTGGATAGCGACGCGGCGGCTTCTGATGGACCAGGGTCATCTGCAAGCAATGACTCTCTGTGGCTTTCTAATCTACAGGAGGCCTCGTCTAACTCGGCATCTTCATGCTACTCGTATCGTTCGAGGGATGCGGCATTCTTCTCTCGCTCTGGTAGTAGTTCAGCGGTAGAAGGACCCTCCATATCTCGGACTGCATCCTCCAGGTCACGAACAAAAAAGTTCGTTGCGTTTCAATGTACATTTTGCGGACAAAGCTTCAAGAAAAAGTACGATTGGGTTCGCCATGAACGGTCAATTCATCTCCCAGGTCTCGACTCATGGATTTGCGCATTGCCTGTCACACCGGATCAATCGTTTTTAGTCTGGCGCATGAGCGAAGATGGCCCGCAGTGCCTTTTCTGTGGTGAGAACTCGCCCAGCGACGAGCACATTCAAGCTCACGAATTCGACACCTGTGCCGAGCGCCCTGTTTCAGAGCGCAAGTTTACACGCAAAGACCACCTCTGGCAGCACCTTCACAAGTTTCATGGCTGTCGCAAGTGGGATGGCTGGAAACCGGACCTGAGTCTGCTACAACACCGACAAGATATAATAAGAAGCAAATGCGGCTTCTGTCAGGTCATGATGGACAGCTGGGGAGAACGAACAGATCACATCGCTGCTCACTTCCGGTCCGGGTTGACGATGGAGCAATGGATTGGAGGATCCGGGATCCACGACCCCGGCGATATGGATACCGAAGGCCGGTAGATGAGCCGCTCTTAGAGGTGGATACAGATACGGTACGGAAGATGTCACTGACCCGGCATCGGTACGGAAGAATGGAGACAATCGGGGGAACCGATGCAGCCCTGTTTCGACACGTGGGAACCTTGTCCTAGTGACTCCACTGACGGCTAACGGCGGTTAAGTCCAGAAGGCCCGTAGAAGCATTGTTCAATTAATTCAACGTTCGAAACCGTTAAGCGAAATGCGAAAGCCTCAAGAACAACTTGTTCGCGACCAAGAGTTCAGCTCAAGTTCAAGAGACCAATACTCAGTGACTCGACTCCCCTCGTACTCCAGCACCCCTGCGCCATTGTGGGGAATCATGAAGTTGTGGCAAATGTCAAACTCTCTTTGACAAGTGACAAGAGACACGCGCCCAAGAACAGTGGACATGTGAAATCCGGAGTTCGGATGACAGCGTCTCATTTGACAGCCCCTGGTCCGATTCTCCATGACTTGTCAGAGTCTCGACCATCCCTTGCTCACGCGAGCCGAGACTGTTGATTCCTGTTTATTTACGGCGGCCTTACCTTTTTGGATAAATTGGGTAACACACCGAGCCGAATGTCACGGTCACGTACGTATGCGGGGATTCTTCTCTGTTGTTCTTTTCTGTCGGGACTCCTTTTTAACTTTGTTCTTCTTTTTTTCCTTCTCTCACATTTCATTGTTTCTTTTAATTTTTCTTAACTTTGTTGTGTCTTGCTTCCCGTGTCTGTCGCCATCCCTAGCCTTCATCTTCAGCTTTCATTCGCACCACCGCATTACTCTCTACAAGTCAATGAAAACAACTCTTTCAAATCAGTCACCATGATCATCACTCGCGCCCTCTCCATCACCAACTTTGTCATCGCTGGCTCGGCACTCAGCTTCCAGGTGGGTGTTCTGTACCCATGGC
The DNA here is from genome assembly GCA_013183765.1 of Fusarium xylarioides. Lineage (NCBI taxonomy): Eukaryota > Fungi > Ascomycota > Sordariomycetes > Hypocreales > Nectriaceae > Fusarium > Fusarium xylarioides. The sequence goes on from SRZU01000051.1 coordinate 219,017, forward strand.
ACAAGCAGCTTGACGATGGCTTCGAGGAGCTCAAGAAGGAGCACTTGCGCGTCCTGCAAGCCGTCGAGTCGAAGGTCCAGCAAACACGAGACGCCGCTGTTCTAGAAGAGAGCCGTAACAGCGTTCGCGGCTTGCTCGGCAACCTTGCCGCATGGAAGGCCTGAGCGTGGCCGACTTCGGGGGCAGCGTAGCAACAACAAGACACAACAAAATACCCAGCACAAAACAAATAAAAACCACATATACACGGAAGAAGAAAGACCACTAGCGGCGTCTATTTGAATTCGACAACGACCAAATTTCCTACTACTCATGGCGTTTCTCCCACGTTATTTTCTCGGCGTTCAAATCCTCGGCCCGGGTGGGGCCGGCAACGGTCACGATCCGGGTGGTCACGTGTATCCCTGAACCCCCTCTTCCGGATTTCAACGGTTTCACCCGATCGGGAGTTTCCTTCGATACCATTACCTTACCTTAGACGGGCGCACGGGAATAATCAGTCAGTTACGGCATGGGGAAGACATTTACATTTGATCTGCTTAGACTATTTATAGCTCGCATTTAGTTTATGGTGTTTGCTAAATGATACTTTTTTTTTCTAGAAGACTACTGTCTTGTCGCCTTTGTGCACGGTTCAATTACCGTCGTGATGGATGTGTCGCGTCTTGCAACGCGACTCTTAGCTTGATCTTGCAGTAACGTAATCATCAAAGATTGGATCTATTTAGCATGATGATCATGAGATGGTGAATATGTTATTGAAGTCTCAGCGCAGGCAAGTATCCATATCACGCCACCAGAATAACATTAACACGCTACAGGCCTTGAAATGAACCGTCCACCGCTATCTCCCACCGAAATGAGACCGACTCCCACGAAGCGCCGAAACAGGATAGACGTCTAGTCTTCCGTCTAATTGTCCACCTTGAACCACACGGGGTTGCTCGCACCGTTCGTCATACGAACATCGAAGGTACCCGAATAACCGGGCATGATACGCAGGGGCGCGGCATCGGAGACACGAACGGGGAGAGACCTGCTCCCATTGAAGAGCTTATCAATGTTGTTGTTGAACTGCACAAGTAGCACGAGAATTCCGATGAGCGCACCCGTCGCGGCGAGTTTGACGACGAGGTCGAAGAAGGCGATGACTTTGAGGAAGCCGGAGGATGACTTTTCGGCGGTGGTCATTGCGGGGATGGTTGATGTGTGAGGGGCTGTAGTGGGTTTATCGGCCATGAGCACGAGGTATGCAGTATTTGAAGGTGAGCAAGTACTGAGGCAAAAGAGGAAGACGGGAGCAGAGACGACAGTGACAGTCCCAAGGCTGGGCTGGGAAAGCAAGGCCTTGAAATACCGTAGGGCTATCCGAGGGAGACTGACACCGCAAGGCTGATCGACGGGGATAGGCACTGAAATAAGCTTAACCCAACAAGCTTCCAGGACATGAGACCGCCATGGCAGGGGTTTAATTGAAGCTACTACATATTGAGAGAGCGCTAGATTCCAGATGGTGGTTTCCAGTGGTGGGTGTAATGTCGTGAAGGGTTCTCATTTGATGAGTTTCCTTGCTTTTGGTGAGGATTCTCCACGGCGCAGGCTATGCTCGCTTGCCCTGTTTATGAGGGCGGCGATGATTGCTCGCATGTAGTTAGCATCTTGTCAATCTCAGAGACCAACTCAAACTAAAGTCTTGGGACTTGATTCCATTTTCGTATTGTCGAGAGCAAACAGCTCATCAAGTCGTGAATTAGAGGGGTACGCTATCCATCTAGCGCGATGTGGCTGACACGGAGTTGAGCTACAGCACTAACTATGGCACATGATATCCTCTCTCATTTCTATTAGAGCACTAATAGCGGGTCGATGCCCAGGGATCATCCTCGCGATCTGCAGAAGCCGAAAAAGAGGCCCCAAGTTGGGCAAGCTTTGCGGAGCGGATGTTTTCCCAAGAATGTTCAAGATCGAGAGAAGAGATGGTGTGATTGAGGGAATTTGGGTTGGCAGCATGAGATTAGCTTCGTGACTTGTGATGAAATGGAGGAATTAAAGGTGCAGCCATCGTGGTGCTTAATTAATGGTGTAATTGGGTTCTAAAATTAGCAGCAATGCCTTACCAGACGTAACCTCCAGCAAATAACCTACCCTGGGGAATGACATTCATTTCATCTACTAGGATATGGGCCATGTGAATTTTGAACGGCCGTAGATTTATCGGACTATTTGTTCCAACTGCATTCCCGTGCTCCAGTACAATTTTTTATGCCGTCGCATCTCACAAAATCACACACGGTGGCGGTGTCTCTAGCCCATCATCCCTCCCCTCCAAAAACCGCTGTTTATTGCTCCAGCCAAGACTATCAAGCCTCTTCCTCATAATCTTCGCCTCCTCAAGATAGCTCGCACCCTGAACATCCTCAGCATACTCATCCATTAACTTCTCCAGCTCCGCATGTCTATACCCATCGTCCAAAGATGCCCAGACCAACTTCAAGAGCTCTGGCACGTAAGAAGCTCCACATGGTCTGAATGTCTGGCATCGATGGGCAAGTAGTACTGCATCATCACATGTCTCGTGAGAATCTTGTGTGTAACCTGGAAGAACACCGAAGGGGTTGAGTGTTGGGCCGATGAGTGCTGCTTGGACGAGAAGACCTGCGTGGCCGGAGGCGTATTCTATAGCTTTCATTCTGCACGCTGGTGATGCATCTAATGGGAGTGTTGCCATCATGGCTTCTTCGTAGAGCTTTTTCATCACTTGTCGTTCTTGAGAGAGAATGTTGTAGTAGCATTTCAACTGGTAGAGATATCTCTCCGGATCTCGAAGAAACACCGGTAAGTCGCCTATTGCTCCGAGTTCGAAGCAGTAGAGGTTTTGTTCGTAGTGGTATGGTCGTGTCATGATATTATCTTGGACGGCTACGTCCCAGAACCATGAGCCGAGTTCAACTTTTGGGTCGCATAAAGCGGCGTATATCTAATTACCCATGTTAGTCAAGCTAAGTATGAGTAGGACAGGACCTTACAGCTTGCAAACACCAGGCTCGTATATCACCTGAGTGAAGTATCTCGCCCTGAGATACTGCTTCCTTTAACAAATACGCTATCACCCCTCGATGTTTGTTGGCATGCTTGTTATCAATCCAGATCTAACACTATCAGTGTTGAAACCAAAACGTTGGACCCGGTATAGTTACCTGGCATAGCATCATCATCAAAACCAATTCCAGTTTAAGCATAACCGGTTGACTGTCATCACCCAAACAGCCCTGCAGGGACCTCAAAGCCTTGCCATACAGGGAAAAGGTTTTCTTGTCAACTGTCTTTCTCAGCCGTATTGCTTGGAATGATGCAATCATGGCAGACGTGGTAGTATCAAGAGCAGAATTCGAGCCCATACGTCGAGGAAGATCTGCAAAGAAATAAGGACCATATGCTTCAAAGCCAAACCGATCATCATCAATCTCCATAAGTGATATAAACTCTGCGGTCAACCTAGTCGTATCATTGCTAGGTGTTTCAGCAGGAGGCGTGATCAGTTGTGTAGTCTGTGTATCAGGTTTATACTGATGAAATTTGAAGCGTCTTGTCCCACTGCCTACGCACTCATCACCAAGTCTGATGCAGCGGCCGCATTTGGGCTGCTTTTGATCACACTTGTCTCATTAGTCAGTGCTTTATCTTCATGGTCATAATAACTCATACATACCCTCTTCTTTGCTTTTCGACAAGAGTTACACCCGCGGCTGCTTGGAACACCAACCATTTTGTTTGATGACTGTTCAAAGTTAGGTAACGGGGGGTGAGATATCCCTTGGTGGAAGATGACGGCAGAGGTGTTATGTAAGCGTAGGATTTCTGCTTGGCAAACCGGTGCTGACAGTGATGAACCAATGAATGAAAGGGGAGACAGTGCGTGAGAAATAAGCTTTCTACGGAGGAAAAATGCGCCGCTTATCATGTATCAAGCTACAGCAAACAAGCCTAGCTTGCCAGATTGGGCATGCGGCATTCTTGTACAGCATGTGCCAGTTCATGCTGAAAGATAGGAGAGGAATCGATATCTTGAGCTGCTTGAATTATAAATAGATAGTTACAATAAGCATTAGAGAGATATTTAAGCTTCATGAGCACCTTCAAAATCATCATGGTCTTCATACGCTCTGTGCATAGTATCAACAGCAAGCACCCAACAACTTATCTCTCAGTATCTCAAATGCATTCGCCAATCAACTCCCTGACAATCTCAACAGCTCCTTGAAAGTTCGCCTTTGGGAGATTCTCGTTCACGAACGGAAGAAATGGATCAATAGCAAAGCACAAGCACCGCCAGTACAAAGCTCTTACGAGGAGCTGGACCCTTGTATGACCTGTTCCAAACATCTCAAGCAACTTCCGATCTTCATTCAACCAGATGAGCCCGTCTGCCACTATGATAGCTTCTGCATACTCAGCTGGTCGCCAGTAAAGCGTGATGTCGATGATTGCCGGAGGGTTGCCATTCTCTGTGTCAAACAGAACGTTTCCGGTTAAATCGCCATGGATAAGTTGGTTCTTGATCTCCTGTCGAAATGGTTGTCGTAACTCAAGAAGTTGGTCAAGGATGGGGCGAATAGTAGCCATAACATCGCTGTTGACCTCTTCGACATCCTGGAGTTTCTTTTCCTCCCAAGTCACAAGATCTGCCTCTGTGAATCGGTTCTGTCTCGTCGACAAAAACAAGGGCTTCTCAATAGCCAATCTCATGATATCAGAATGAAAGGCACGGCAAGCTCTCATAAGAATATCAAAGTTTCCCTGAGGAGTTGCTTTCCCTTCAAGATATTCCCAGGCCGTCCAGCCATCACAAACATATCTCACAGGGGACTCTGAAGCTTGGATTGGTCTAGGAACGCGGTAGTCACTAGGATGAAGCTCAAGCAGAGACTTGCAGAGGGTTGCGATGTATTCGGATTCTTTGTCATCGTCTGATGGTCGAAGAAGAATGCCTTGTGAAGTTCGATAGCAGAGACCTCGTCCGCCTGGGACGTGTATCAGAGAGCCTTCGGCACCAAAGGCGTCCAAAACTTTTGGGGGTGGTGTTTGACTCATGGCAGCTTTTCAAGCCCTGCAGTGAGAAGGATAGAGAAATATGCTGATGGTTTTTCCTGCTTTTATCTTCGAGTTTGACAATGAGGGGCGCGCCCTTTGAGTCTTTGACTGATGAGTCAGGTCACTCGACCAATGCCGTGATAATTCACTTCATAACAGTCTTGCAGGACCTATCGAGCATACAAACACAGGACTCGAACATAGCTGTGTTATAGATATTCATTATTGCCACAAGATAATTCATTTGTAGCTTATTTAACCTCAAGTCTCTGTCTAATATCAACGATGATGTGAACTGTCTTGATAAACTCGTGATCTACTCTTATTCATAAGAAGTAAATGACCTGCGCACTTCCATCGTGTATGGTATAACTATAAAATATAAATCAACTCGACCTCACTTCTGTAATGCAAGTGAAACCGCACACTCAACCGCAAATCCAAAACTCCTCGCATACCACCCAGGACCCCAATAGCTCAGCTCAATATTATGCGGTGCTGCTTTAACAACACTCAAATCCACCCTCTCGCTCTTCGGAAACCCCTCTCTAAAATGCTTCAAATGCTCCTCCGTGGCGTTCCAATAATGGTCTCGCTCCGCCAACGCTATCATCACAGGAACTGTAACATTAAATCCCCATTTGTCCTTCCACTCCCCTAACCAAGACTTTCTCAACGCCGCAAGTTCCTCAAACGGAATTGCGTGGTCGAGGCGCTCAGACTGCGTATAAATAGTTTCGTCTGCCGTTCCTGGAAGAAGCAAAGTCTTGTCTTTTACTTCGACAGGGATGTTCAAATACGAGGGTGGAGGATCGGGCTGTGAAACATGGCCGCCTGTATCTTTTAGCAGGGAGCCAAAGCCTGATATGACGATACCGCCGAGGGGATATGCAGGTGATGATGAGGTTGCGTGCAGGGATGATGCGACGATTGCGCCGTTGGCCCCGAGGCTGTGACAGTGAAGAACAATGCATGTGCATGCATTGGGTAGTCCATACTCTTTCCAAAGGGTCGGGAGAATGGATTCATGGAGTCTTTGTCCCCATTGTTCAGGATAGCTTGATCCTTCGGGAAGACTACCCACGGGCGTAGTATCCCTATAATCCGGTCGATCTATAGCCACAAACGGCACAGAAAGTGCTTCACTGATACCCCTCGCCGAGTATTCTGGGGTAGCATCGAAATAGTGGCTCGTGTAGCACCCCCCGTGAAGTCCAACCACCAACGGTCTATGCTTCAAAGTTGAGGGCGACGACGGAATGTTGGAGATTCCAGAGAGCACTGTGCCGTCTTGCAGGGAGAGTTTGAAGGGATCCATGGCGTCTAGCCAATTAAGCATAAATGACACGCCAAGCAATGAGAATCAGTTGTGGCTGCTGTATTGTCTCGACCAACAGCATAAGATAAGCAGCGTGATACAACCAACAGCAGAAAAATACTCGAGGTGGGGTTGGTTGCAGTGATGGCGGAGACGGGCTGTGATCAATCACGGGCTGTTGATCTCCCGCCCCCGATATCACTCAAGAACCAAGAAATGGGGATGAACACTCACTAATAGATAGAAACCCCACTTCCCTGGGCATCCTCTTGAACTTGTTCAACATCAATTGATTCCTCATGGCTGATACAACAGACCCCCCGACGAATCCCTCGTATCGAGTCCCCGAGCTGCAACAGCACGATCCTCCAATTGAACCAGATCACCCACCTCCTCCAACAAACGATGATGTCGCAACAGATGATGGCTACGCTTCATCCGAGCATTCCGCACAGTCCTCATCTCTAGCTTCGAGCGTGCGCGATTATCAATTCGAGAATAGTCGACGATACCATAAATTTAAAGAGGGTTTATACCAATTCCCAAATGATCTACCGGAACAAGAAAGAGAGGATATGAAGCACACGGTTGCAGTGCATCTGCTTGGCGGGAAGTTGCATAATGCGCCGTTGGACCATCCTCAGAAAATTCTTGATATCGGAACAGGAACAGGAAGTTGGGCGATTGACAGTACGCAAAATAATCCCTATTGAGGGCGATTGACTGATTTATTGCAGTGGGCGACGAATATCCTAGCGCCGAAGTCATTGGGATCGATCTGAGTCCCATTCAACCTCCGTGGGTTCCTCCCAACGTTCGATTCCTCGTCGACGATGCCGAAGCACCGTGGCTATACTCCGAAAACTCAATAGACCTTGTCCATTTGCGCAACATGTCCACCGCGATCAAGGACTGGCCTGCACTTCTGGGACAGATCTACCGGTAACACTCCCACGCACGTGGGTGCTCACAGCTAACACGCCCAGCGCATTAAAACCAGGAGGATGGATCGAGCTTCCCGAATTCCGATGGGTATACGGATGCGACGACGGAACACTACGTCCCGACTTTACGCCACCGCAAATGGTAGCCAACATCCGCGCTGCCCTCGCCAAGTCAGGCATCGAGATGCACGCTGCCGAAAAGAACCCCGATAGACTGCATGACGCTGGATTCGTCAATATCCGCCACGAGATCAAGAAGGTACCCGTGGGACCGTGGGCAAAAGACCCGAATCTCAAGATGATTGGTCTCTACAACAGGAGTGTCATCTATGATGGTCTGTACGCAATCACCATCGGCCCCTTCACTCGAGCTTTGGGATGGACGCCTGAAGAGGTTGAGGTCTTCCTTGTCAAGGTTCGAAAGGACCTGAAGGATCCTTCGGTGCATTCTTATGTCCACTTCCATTCGCTACGTGCGCAGAAGCCTTTCCAGCCATAGACTGTCATCCTATGGCCTGCTCCGGTGGCCGGGTTATCGCATCGCTATCACAGGCCTATCCGTACGTGTGGCCATTCTCTCGCCCGCGTTTCAAATAATCCCTACCTCCTTCTTGAACATCTCCAACCATTGCGCGTGGTCCGCAGGTGTTTGGTTCCAAGGATCGTCACTGGCAGGGTAAGTTAGATGCACCAAATGACAAGAGGGCACGGACTTACTCATTGTAAAGCAGACACCGAGCTTGATGCCTAAGCTCCTCATCCGAAGGAACATGACAGATTGGGTTGTTGGGTGACATGGCCGCTTTTACCCATCTCTTCATCTCGCGTGCAAACCATGGGAGATGGTTCGGATCATTCAAGACATAGATACCCGGACCAAGCCACGTCGGTCGGAGGCCTGACTCCCCTTCTGCTCCGGGACTTGGGGTCGTTTGCGGTATTTTAGGGGGCGATTTATCGTCTGACCAAAGCCATGTAAAGTCATCGAGTGATGCATCAAACGTGGATTGATCAGCGTTCTTGTCTGGTTCGTTTGCTCGCCATGCCATGCTTGCGCCCGACGGCCCGGCTTGCTCTCCAAAAGACCAGTCATCTGCCTCAAAGAGAGACGAGTTGTTCACCCAAGATAGATCATGCTGTGCCTGGACACTTGTCGGCTCTGTATACCACGCAATATTACTTGGCGATGGGAGTTTCCAGCTGTCATCGGCTGACATCAGGTCTGCACGCCGCCGAAACTCGCTTATCCAGTTCGTTGAGTTATACAGAAACCCAATCAACCAGTTCGCAACGAATTCTGGCTTTGTTTGAAGCTCGCTTTCCATCTGCATGACAATGCGGCCTGCCTCTTTTTGTAGTTCTCCATCTGACACCTCAGACAGTCCCCTCATTCTTTGATCACCCATGAACGCTTGCAGTCGTGACTCCAGCGGACACTCCTCAAACAACGAGTTCTTGCCCTTGACTCTCAACACAGAAAGTCTGCTCTCTGTACTCGATCGAATTGGCGCGAAGCGAGCTTGTTGAGCAATCTCGTCGGAGGACAGAAGCAAGTCTCTGAACCATGATGGACTCCCGTGAGAGTCCAGATTCGCTTCGGGAAACGTTACTTCAGAGGCAAACATGATGCGACAAGCCTCCAGTTGTAGACTTTCGTGGCTAGGCAGACTCCCAACAGTGTCGCTGTGGTTCGAAATAAAATATGCCAACTCCAGCGTGATCAGCTCGTATGCACTTCGAGGAGAATCAGGTGGTTTGCCACTCGCTGCGAAAGGGAATGGAGTTCCACGTTCTAATTCGACCAAGTCTGATACAAGTCAGCAACGTACCTCGAAGCATTCCACGGTTCTTACATGGTGGCAAAGCCTTCTCTATAGTCTTCAATATATCGTCTTCAAATCCCCAGTCGCCAACCCAATTATTCATCGTACAGCCCATCTTGAAATGGTTCGCTACATGATCAACTCTGTCAATCCATCTAGTCATGGAAGCTTGACAAAATCCACATCTCGAAATGATATCTGGTTGCGCTGTCCTCCATAGTTTCATAGAAAGGTCGGTTAATTTGGCGTTGTGCACCAGGCGCAGATGTTGTTTGAGGTGGTCCTTCCTGCTAAATGATCTTTCCTGGCATGCAGCTGGATTATGGCCAGCTACATGCTCATCACTTGGGTTACTTTCACCGCAAAATAGGCAAATAACTTGGCCAGTATCTGGATCCGTGGCTGTTGTGCCGTTAGGGGAACACTCCCATCGTTCCAAAGACAGATGTAATGAATTCTCATGACGCTGCCAGTCATACTTCCGGCTAAAGGTTTCGGTACAGAATGTACATTGGAATGTGAGCCGGGGTTTCATAAGTGATGTCTTCTGAGGCCTTCGTTTTTGAATCGACCTGCCTCGGCTGTGTGATGAGGTGCCGCTGATGGAGCCGCGGGAGGAACGTGAATCTGTTGATGCGCTTCTCGATGTTTCTAGACTGCTAGCGTTTGATCTATGGCCACGTCTTCGGGGTAGTCTTTCGTCACCTGAGAATGTTCCTCTCCGACTTCGACTTCCTGTTGTTGTCAGACTTGATCTTGAGGTTGGGTTCATGGCAATGTACTGGATGTGACTAATTCACCTGAAGCCATCGCACGGGCAATAGCAGACACTGCAGCCGGTTCATTCTCAGGTGGTGAATCAACCCATCTCTGCAAAGGATGCATCCCCTTCTCAGATCGTCTTCGTGGGATTGGTGTACCAGCTCGTGTTGGCGTATACTCGGAAGGAGCCTTGCCAGGTTTTCCCGAGGCCGTCTGAGTTCCGCTATCGGTAGTAGTTCTCCGTCTGCGAGCATTTGCTAGCCAATTTGTGATTTGAGTACGAGTCAAGCCAGTCTGGAGCTCCAGCATGTTCTTTTCTTCTTCATTTGGATAGGGATTGTCGGTGTTCCGAGCGAACCAGTCTTTCAATGAGCGGATGGCATCGAGGGTAAAGCGATGACCAATCTTTGGGGGAAGAGGAGATGGGATTGGCGGAGTAAGAATGCTGGGCGACCGAGTTGAAGATGGGGATTCAGAAACATTTCTCATGAGATCCCCGAAGTTGAGTGCGAGTTGATCAGTGCCTGGGCGCTGCAGTCCATCATGTTGCAAGCTGGCATCGCCTTGAAGCTGATGGGTCTGTGTGAAATCGGTGTCATCTGCCGTGAGAGGCAGTTGGGTCATATTCGCAGACCATAAATCATCAAAGTTGAACTCAAACTCATTCTCCTCTAATACATTCTCAAAAGCAGGCTCATATGCGTTCGACTCAAGTGTACCAGGATCAAAGGCCAATGCGTCAAAGTCCAAAAACGGCTCCCCACTGGAGGTTGCATCAGGAGGGGCAGGGTGCCCCGTATCGTTAGTATCGCCCATATCAACGTTATCAACGCGCATAGCGTCTATTTTCGGATGAATGTATCCGTAGGGCGCGGACTTGAGAGTAAAGAAATGTTTGATGAGGAGTCAGAGTTGAACCTTGGCTTGGGGTGATTGAAGACCCCACTTAGTTGAGATGTCAAGTACGCCCTCAGCGGAAGCAGCCGAACCTTAAGTCCGAGATCGGATATTTTTACAACATCGAGATTTATGATGATCTGATGGGAATAACCATTATGACAGTATATGTCATCAAACCGAACTGCATTAAAGGCGTGAGATGTCGTGTGGCTCGCCCTTGTGAATAATCCCTGCTGACTACCTTGGAGGTTGCGTGCAGAAGTTCACGAGGACAGTCATCAGATAAATGGTGACCAAGAGTCTGCACAACATACAGCCGAGCCAATACAATGTTTTATTTCAGCTTATTGTAGTTTCCATGATGACGTGCAGCTTTATCGTGGTTGACGCACAGCATATCGATTCCTCACTTGTGGCATCCCTTTCAGCTCAAATGACAAATAGATGGCCTCAAGTCAGCAAACATAAGGCATTATAATTCGCACATTCATGCTGAGTCACTCTCTAAGAATCAGTCCTATTTAGTGAGGTTATATAAAGCTGAGTTGTGTTCATTATGCCAGAAAATTCCAAGTTTAAACTCCTCCATCAAGTTTGACAATTTGATTCATATCCTTTGCATCACTCTCCTTCAGCCAAGTCATTCTGAGTATATTGAATGAACCACTGTTCGTCGAACATGTCGGGATCCAGTTCCAGATCCAAGTTTCCAGTATCCCATTTTCCCGCACCAGTCAAAGAGTTTGCAGACTCATGATCTTGGAAATTAGGGAGTGGGGGTAACCCATAATCGAAATTTTCCATCTCTCGTGGAAAAAGCCCATCTGGTCCAGGATCAGAGAAGGCAATCGTCGTTGGTCCTGTCAGAGGAGTAGTCACCTCAGACAGGACTGTGGACAGGAGAGACGTGTTATCAGCCGTCGGGGGCGGCTGAGAGATCGTGCTGATCTCTATCTGTGTTGGGACATGTGAGTCTCTGAACTGCGTCAAGAACATCTCGTTTCTCGTCTCGTTCTCGACTCTGGCCACGAGCTCATGAGACTCGTCCACTGTTACCGTGTCGCTTGGAAAGATAGTATCACGGATCTGTCTCCAGCTCCGTTGAGATACGCATTCCTTGCCGCCTGTTTCGCGATTGAGCTCATGTGAAGCAGCAGTCTGCTTCCACCCAAGTTTCTTGCAAAGCTCATATCGGGCTTCATCAATGACGTAAGCCTTCTCCCTTAGAGCTTTGTTCTTCTCGGAAGGCTCCTTGGGACATATCGCCTTGTGGTATGCCTTCTCACGCTCTAGAGCCTCGAGGCTCATGGAGCTGTTGAACTTTTTCAGGCAATCATTGCACCAGAGGAATGGACTGTGGCATCGCTTGATATGCTCGCTGAGAGTTGTTAGCATGTTCGAGGGTTGGGATAGGGACGGTAGGACTCACTTGAGCTTTTCAATGTTGTTGAAACTCCTTTTGCATTTCCCTGGGAATCCTACAATTGTCAGTATGAGTTGATTGTACCAATGATCAACATACTATCGGCGATGACGCAGGGGTAAGGTCTTTTGTTTGATGCAGCGCCGTGATGAGAGGTAGATCTTCTCATTATCACAGGCAGTGAATGGTGTGATTCGGTCAACCGTATGGTCGTTCTCTGGGTTCGCATTACGTGACCCTCTCTCTGGTCACTGATGATGCCTTCTGAAGTCCTTGTCGACGGGCGGGATGGACCCAACAGACGATCATTCCTTCGCAGCTTGAGACAGGGGCAGGCGTACTGTCCAGCCGATGCGACGTTGTTGATACTCTCTTGCTTTGGGGGCTTTGCTCAATGCAACGGGATCGAGAGATGACGGTCGGTTGGTGGTCAGACTTTGTCTCAGCTGTGCAGCTAACAGTCAGACAGTGTCGCGTCAAACAATCGCGTCTCGTTGGACAGCGGAGAGTTGACTTACCTTTCTTGGTATACACTATACCACGGCCAAAAGGCGAGGAGCACAGTAATAGACTACCTCGCGGGACGGTACTCGAAAAGGAATAATCCAAAGAAACGTTGCGAGATGGTGGCTGCTTCAGCATTTGCGTGAGCAGAAATGAAGAGCCGGGAATTGGGCCTTTGAGACACATGATGACTGCAGAGCCGCTTGATGACTTATTTTCATCGCAACTACATTTTTTCTCTCCCTTTTTGGTGTTTTTTCTGCCCCTCATCATTCTCCAAATTGCCCAACCCCAACCCAACCCCTTTTGGGTCTGATCAACCGGTTGCGTGCATATGTATGTACTCCAACACCTACGTGGCTCGGAGGCACCGTTGACCGCCTTTTTAGCATCTGATTGTGGTCGTATGCAGGGTGAAATTGCGGGTGGTTTCGACAGCCTCGTTGTGTTGCTGTTCAGTTGGGGGCGGAAGGGGAAGCTTGGCTGGATCTGAATTTGGTATGCTTTGCGGTGTTGGTGTTGAGGGGATCCTCGGTGTGTGTGGATGATAGCTGATCAGTATGGAACAGAGAGAAGACACAAAATTTGGACATCACAGGCTTGTGATCCTGTGTTAATATTCAGTTTATGTCTATTATCACTCAGCCGAGCTGATGGATAACAGCCCACCCAAACTGCGGGGGACTCAGGAACGGCAGCTTATTTGGTGCCGATATGCAGGGGCACTGACCTTGGCGACCTATCGAAGCTTCGGAATATTAACAGAACACCATTGGATTTGTTGCGTGATTATTAGAGGACCTAGTGCCTGAACTTGCAGAAACACGTGGGGTTGGGCCAAGGGTGGCAAGTCTAAAGCGTTCTCGGCCCTTAGCTTGGAGGTGTATAATTTCGTAGGGCTACTAGGAGTATTTAGTTCTTCACTGTGGCTATTAATGGATTCCCCAGGTAGGAGAGGCCTGTGAAAGTACTGAAAGTCTTCTCCAATGCTGGCGGCTTAGTTCAACCCAATAGTAGCCATAAAAGTTGCATCTACACTTGCATAAATAGCCGAAGCTTTAACGACAGTACAATAATCCCAAGATCTTGTTATCTATCCAACTCTCCTATGCACGCCTTTTGCAGGCACTGTCCCCAACTCACTTGTACAACTCAGACTCATCCCTGCACCAAATCAGCACCCTCTTCGCCTTGAATCTCAATAAAGTTCCCATCAGGATCAACAATAAAGATGAGCGGATCGACACTAGGACCTAGTCCCTGAACAATCGCTTCTCTCTCCTCCAGACTCAGCTGTGCAACAACAGCAGGTGGCAGCCCAACAGCCGGGCCGATCACAAGATCATCAGTGAGTTCAGTAAACTTCTCTCCGAATTTCTTGACAATCTTTACATCAGGCATGGTCTCCAGACGCTCTTGTATTTTCTGGGCATCAGGTACAACAAGTCCAATATGGGCAAAGGTGTTGGGATGCTGAGAGCTAGACTCGATGTTCTTGATTGGGATGTCGAGGTAGTAAATCTCGAGAAGACCCTGGGCATTGTTCTTCTCACGGTTCAACTCCAGAGCGGTTTGATAACCTGTTCCGTTCTTGCCGCCGTGGGCATGGGCTAGGTAGGTGATGGAGTATGCCTTACTGACGTGGAGGGTGAACATTTGGCGGAAGCCAAGGACTCTGGAGTAGAAGTCAAGGCTGGCAGTGAGATTTCTGGTAGAGATGGCGAAATGATTGATGAAATACCCTGTTGTTGCATAATCTGCAGGATCGTCCGAGCCGAGTACAGGGTATGGATACTCATGTTGTCCTGATCTAGGAAGCATGTTGGGGATTGAGTGAGACGAGGCGCTCAAAATGAGCTGGGCTCCTAAAACGAGAGTTGATAGAAATCGAACCATGATTTTTGTATGTGCTGGACAAACTGATGAACTGTTCTTGGTGCAGAGTGATTGAATGAGATTGAATGCGGAAATAACACCTGATAGATGCAGACTTATCGACTTTTATATTAAACTACCCTGTCATGTATCTCAAATTATCAGCTCAATTACTCGAGCTCGTCTTATTTTCGGACGAATTTTACACGTAAGATTTGTCCTGTTGAGGGATTGATGAGGCATTGTTGATGTCTTGGCCCATAGCTCAACCTCGCGTTTGCTTGTAGCGAAACGCGACACATGCGCGATTGGCGAGCGCACGATTTGACAGAGTAAGCTTACGAGAGAGAGCTTCAATAAATCCGATTTCTGCTTACGCACTCTGGTCCGCCACAAGGTAGTTGTAATTACCCTGGACTGCTCTATGAGCCCGGCCTCTCGAACGCAACGATCTATGACTCGGAGGAGAAGCTGATGATGTCGTATTTCACATGCCCACTTGAATGGAAGTGTGCTATTTTCGTGATAGCCCCGTGGACCACCCTCTAAAACTCCCCACTGACGACGCCATGACATCCGTCGTTCCATTGCATCCACCCAATGGAACTTTTACGCTGACCGGACGGCTTTACGATTCAAAACGGTCTTGACGGTGCAAAAGAGTGTCGCTGGAGAAATATGTATCGCTGATCTTATGAAGCTTTCCAGGTTTTCACTTCCGCTGATCTTTGCTTTTGAGTTCGGCACTTGCCTTGAATCTGTGCCGATCCCAGATTAACAGCCAAGTGCGAGATTACAACCCTGATAACCAACTTGTCACTTTCCCTGCACCCACGCTGCCACGGATGCTTGCAGGCTAAGGTAGTTGCAGCCTGGTCCATGGCGGGTATCGCTGCCGATCGAGGAAATTTTCTTTGGTGGTTGCGAGTTGCGGGTACAAGACACAGTGAAGCACAGTAAAGGCACAGGGCTACAGCCAAGGTACATGATCTTCTCAATTGAGGACGACTCATCACGGTCGCATTCACGATGCAGAGACAGGAAAAATTGAGAATTTGCTTTCAATTGAACTGCTCCAGGCAATTCCCCAAGATACACTCAGACGCGTCCGCCGAGTGCCATCTTGGCCAATTCAATCTATGCTATTGATATCAAGATTCTATCGCTGGTCTATGCCAAAAAGTCAAAATCCATGGGTTCAAATTCGTCGTAGACTTTTCAATTCCCCCAATCCAAACGCCATAAAAAAACAGAGTTTCGTTAAAATGTCATTGTCGCACGCTTAGACGACAGCGGCGGCATCAGCAGCGTCACCGTGCAGGACGGGGTTGATCTTCTCATCGAAGAAGCACTTGAAGTCCTGGCCGAGCTCGTTGCGGAGAGCCTTCTTGACGGCTTCTAGAACGTTGGTGAAGACGCCAAAGTTGGCGGGGTTGTTCTCGTCGTTGTCTCCACCCTGGAAGACACCGGTGCGCACCAAGCAGGTGTTCCATCCGTACATGTTTCCACCGATGATGTCGGACGCGGGGTTGTCGCCGATCATGTAGATGTGCTCGGGAAGACGCTCCTCGCCGTGGAGCTCGCCCATCCATGAGGTCAGAACATCGTCAGCGTACTTGTAGGTAGCCAGCTCAGGCTTGCCGTAGACGACACGCTCGAGGTCAGCACCAGTGAGGGCCTTGTACATGGCCTCGAGACCGATGCGGAAAGCACCCTGGGACATACGAGGGTAAGGGTGCTCGGTAGGGCAGAGAAGATCGCCCTGGGAGAAGTAGATGGGAACGCGCTCAGCAACGGGGTCCTCAGCGACAGTGCCGAGACGACCGTTCTTTGCGCGGAGGACGTCCATGATGATCTGCATATCCGTAGCGTAGTCTCGCGAGTCAGAGAAGACCATGATAGCCTCGATGCAGATCTTGGTGAAGTCACGGGGACGAGAGGTGGCACGCTCCTCTTCGGTGAAGACGCGGTAGGGAGCAATGGTAGGGTCCCAGGCGACAATGTCGTTGGGGACGACGATGTTGCGGAAGCCGTACTGCTCAGCGACCTCACGGCAGCGGTAACCCTCACCACCGACGACGAGGACGGTGCTGTAGTATTCAGCCAGAGCACTCATGGGAGTGTGAGACTGGATGAACTGGTCGGTCTCAACAGGGTTGCCAAGGATCTTGGAGAGCTGCGCGCAGCGATCCTTCTCGATCTTACCAGATCCGTTGGTAAGGAAGATGTGAGGGATCTTGATGCCAAGCTCATTGTCACCGTTGAGGATCTCAAGAGCCTTCTTACCCTCGGGGATCAGACGATCACCGTGGACGAGAACACCATCAATGTCAAAGGCAAAGGCCATGTTCTTAGCCTTCTTGACCTTTTCAGCCTGGAGGTCTTGAACCTGAGCAACGAGGAGGTCTCGGGTAGGCTGGATCGGGGGCATGCCGGGACGGGTGGGTCGACCGTCGGCATGGTGAACGGAAGAGAGGCGCGACTGGCGCTTGCGGGGGATAGGCAGAGCAGTACCGAAAGAGTTTCGGGAGGATCGTCGGTCCCTCATTGAGGGCGAGACGCTGAGGTTGTGCATGTACTTTGCGGCTTCTGAGATGGAGGACCTGGTAGCGGGGATCTCCTGAGGACCGTTGACATCGTCGCCGGGAATGGCGAGGCTGTCGTGGTGGCCCTCGCCGTTACCCTCGCCGTTGTTCATGTTGGACATCTTGCGGAGGGTGCTTGGGGAGTTTGGGGTGTGAAGTTCGTTGTCGTCGTAGGCGGGCATAGTGAACAAGAAAGACAGTCGATACGAAGGTGAAGATGAATGTCAAGTTAGAGAGGGAAAGAGGGAAAGAAGACAGTCGTGAATTGGGTTATATCGGGGGGGTATCAAGTATGAGTGAAGGGAAGACTGCTTGGGTATGATGAGGATGATGAAGGTATGAGATCGAGATGATGGACAAGAGAAATGGGGCGGGGATCCGTATTTATCTATCTCCCAGATACTGTGAGATTGAGTGAAAACTCGCCCTCCTTGTTGATATCATCATCTTTTCTCACTTTTCACATTTTTCCCGGGAACGTCTCGTCCGTTCAAGACAAAGTCCATCCATGGTTTCCTCATGTCAAACGGCGCTACCGAAGTGGATCTCGGGCGTTCACCGTCAATGCAGTTAATTGTTGTCAGTACAGTACATGGGAATCCGTTATCTAGAAGGGCTAGAGAGCCAAAGAACGGACTGGAAGACGACACGTTTGAACCGTTTCTTCCCGTTTTCCCGCGACAAGCAGTGTGAAAAATGAACCTCTACACACGCCCCTAGGTACTCGACTTAAACTTTGAACCAGTCGTCATAGCTCGTTGGAGAAGTGACGTGAGGTTTGTGTCAAGATTGACTCCGCTGCCCCTCTTAGCAAGTTACACCATTCGAGAAAGATATGCCTCAAGAGATAAAAAGTACCTCGACTCAAGGCCTCATTATCGCTTCGCATCGCTATCTTGGAGGTGCTGGCCGAGAAGAGTCCGCACCAAGTGGACTGCCAGTGGAGATGTTTTCTGGCGGTGCCTGTTTTTGCACGGGAATTAAATTGGAGAAGCTTCAGAAGGGGTTCATTTCTGACATCATCCCTGTCTCCACTGCCGAGCAGGGGCCCTAGACCCTACAGATTCTGTCGTCGACCGTCTTTTTAGGGTGGATACCGTTACTGAAGAAAATACGGGTATTGCTACCGTACAAACTCACGAAATTGAGTAGCGCCTGTGGAACCCGTTAGCGTCAACCTAGCCTAATTAGGAAGGTAATTAGATAAGGCTCTTCCCTGCACATATCAACCAGGCAGGCTGAAAATACTAATAAATAGATTCAATTTAATTGCATACTACTCTTAAAGTTGTAAATAAAGTTATCTAGAGATGTATAATATATGAAAATGACTAGCAAGATAAGCTCTATCTAGCAATATAGCCCTAGGGCTAGCTAACTGCCCTGACTTAAGAAATGTAGGCTGAAGCTAAAGCAGATCTAGGACTGCATCTTTAAATTAAGGAAGCTAGTTATATATAAGGAAGAGACTTATTTAAAGGCTAAAAGGCTTAAAGTGATAATATTCCTGTATTACTACTAGGTTTATAATCTAATGAATTTTAACTTAATAAATAGATATAGAAGACCTTTTTAGCATAAAGCTGCAGCTTACTTCTAAGTTAAATAACTAATAATTAGCAGATAGTAGAGAGAAGACCTTCAGTTAATTGTAAAGGAAAAACAAAGCTATTTGCCCTATTAGCTAGACCTTAAGAAGGAGTTATTCTAAGACTTTATCTAGCTTCATTCTTAATAACGCGCTGTTACTACAGCTTAGTTCTAAAAACAGGTAAGAGATATATTTAGATTATTAGTATTATTAGAGGAATAAGCTAATTTATTTACCTTTTCTAATAGATAGTAGGTAGGCTTTAGAAAGCAATATAATATAGTTAAAAGAAGAGTTATAAAACAAGCTACTTAATAACCTAAAGCTTATTATAAGATATGTAGGTCTTTTTGCAAGTTTATTAAATAGGTATAATATAGTTAATAATTATTACTAATAAAATAGTAACTATTACCTAAAATAGAAATTAAATATATCCTTAATATACTTAAGAGATGCTTTTCTTAATAGTATACTTTAAATGTTAATAAGATACCTATAGTATTTATAAATAATGCTAGTAGCACTTAGGCTATATTTAGGAAAAAAACTATCTCTATAAAGACTATATATAGTAGGTAGGAAAAGCAGCAGGTAACTGCAATTTTATATATCTTTAGGGATAGCATTTATAGACTTAATCTTATAGTTATATTTAAAGGTTTTACTAGCAATAAAGGCAGGATTTTTAAAGATAAGAGTTATCTCTATGCTCTAGGGATTAAGGTAATATATAATGAAAATGCATATAATAATAAAGACCTAATAGAATTATAGTTAAAAGAAGCTATCTTAACTGTTAAATTAGTAACTAAGGACTTCTTATTAGTAATAGATGCTGTAACCTTCTACCTAATAGAGCAGGTTAAGGAGGAAGTTAAAAGATAGCTTATAACTTTAGCTTTAATCCCTGCAGGCTATATAAGCTTATTATAGCTACTAGATATAATAATAAATAAGTTATTTAAATAGTTTTATTATAAGAAAATAGATATCTATAAGCTTAAAGAAGAATAGAAAGGAAAGACTAACTAGAGTATAAGTAACTAAAGGATTATAATAATATAGATTATCTAGAAAGCTTAAAACAGGATAAAAGACTAATAGGAGATAATTATAGGGTTATTCCTTTATGCAGGAATAACTATAAGGCCTAATAGAAGTTAAGATAATATTATTTCTATAAAAGGAATTAAAAATATTAACTTTTTAGGCTAGGAGATTGCAGGGGATATAACTATTAAGTCTAAAGAGCTTATTAACTGTCTCTATAATGAGGAAGAGCTGACTTTCAGTCCTGATAAGGAATTTAATAAAGATACCCTCCTTTATGCCCTTAGATATCTAAAAGTCCCTCAATTACAGAAAATGGCAACTTTAAATAAGATATCAGCCAAGGGGAAGAAGGAAGAACTTATCAAATGTCTCAGAAGTTGCTTAACTGCAATAGAAACGATTAGGGACTTAATTACAGTTAAAATCTATAACCTGGAAGTTGTAGCTATAGATGATAATAATTACAGTTAGTCCTGACCTTCAAATATATCCTTAGACTAGAAAAAAGCCTCCCCTTCTTGCCACTCGCGATACTAACTGAGGCATTAGTTGAATTTATTCTACCTTTTCCCCCTTCATTTAGGCTTATAAAAACACCAATTTCCCTTAGTTAGGATATTATTAACTAACTAATAACTTCTTATTCTAACCTAGCTATAGTAAATATTGTTTTTTATAAGGGAAATCCCTTTCAGTTAACTAGGTAAAGAGGGAAAATAATAAACAAGGTAGTAGGTCTATCTAACCTTAAAGCATTTATTATTATTAAAATTATTAGTTACATCTATAAAGTTATATTAATATTATCTAAAGACTTTAAAATTTTACATATATATATAAATAATATTAATAAATACATTTCTTAAATTTAAAGTTATAGTAACTGTAAGAAGTTAAGATAATTGTAAGTTATAAAGAAAATCAGAATAAGGGGAATAATAATAGAGGTTAGGTTTATAAATTAGTAGTAACCTCATACAGTTAGAAACGGGGGGCCCATGCAGTAGCTCGGACCTACAGGCGCTACTCAATTTCGTGAGTTTGTACGGTAGTATTCAGCCTCTCGTCTCGAAACGTAAGGGACGTTCTCAAAAGGATCGCCACTTGCGGCTCCAATTTTCAAGTGATAAGATTACTTTTTTCAACTCTTGATCTTCTGGTTGGTCGCCGCACGTTTCCCTGACTCAAGTATTTGTCCACGTAGCTCTCCTTGGACGAAAACTCTACATGCCACTGCAGTCAGTACATACAGTGCCTAGAGTGCCCTAGCTGAAGCGAGGGGCGATCAAGTAACTGTAACCGGCACGGCACAGTACGTACACCACAGTTCTTGGCGAAACGGAACAGCCTCAGTCAGTAAAATTCCCCCCATCAAGGTGAAAATTCGTTACTGAGAAACTCTCCTAGCTTAGCCTTTCTAGAAGTTTCCCAATTAAGGACATGACGTCAATGTCCATCTCGTCCCAAACAGCCACCTCATCAAGTAAGTACATACTGTAGGCAAAACGTGCCATCCTTACACAATTGCCGTTGCGTAGGTATAGAGTTTTCAGCTTCGGTAGGTACCTCTCCACTGACGAAGCGTCAATTGAGTGAGATATTTTATTTATCATTAATTTAATCCCTTTAAAAGCCGTTCATATCTAAAACTGCCCCTCACTAGTCCAAGATTCTCACTCCCTATCTTTCACCTACTCACATACCCATCACTCACTCCCAAACTTCACCCAAACATCTACACCATGGCCGTCTCAAACAAGACCACCTTCACCCTCAACAATGGCGTCAAGATGCCCGGCCTGGGCTTCGGCACTTTCGCTAACGAGGGCGCAAAGGGCGAGACCTACGACGCTGTCAAGTGCGCCCTCAAGGTCGGCTACCGACACCTCGACTGCGCCTGGTTCTACCTCAACGAAGGTGAGGTCGGTCAGGCTGTGAGGGATTTCCTCGCCGAGAACAAGGATGTCAAGCGTGAGGACATCTTCATCTGCACAAAGGTCTGGAACCACCTCCACGAGCCTGAGGAGGTCAAGTGGTCGTTCGAGAACTCCCTCAAGAACTTTGGCCTCGACTACATTGACCTCTTCCTTGTCCACTGGCCCATCGCTGCTGAGAAGGATGAGGACTACAAGCCCAAGATTGGACCTGATGGCAAGTACGTCATCAAGAAGGATCTCACTGAGAACCCTGAACCCACATGGCGCGCCATGGAGGAGATTTATGCTAGCGGCAAGGCCCGTGCTATTGGCGTTTCCAACTGGACCGTCGAGGGTCTCAAGAAGCTGCTGTCCTTCGCCAAGGTGAAGCCAGCTGTCAACCAGATTGAGATCCATCCCTTCCTGCCCAACGAGGAGCTCGTCAAGTTCTGTCAGGAGAACGACATCCTCCCCGCTGCTTACTCCCCCCTCGGATCTCAGAACCAGGTCCCCACTACCGGTGAGAAGGTCCGCACCAACGAGACCCTCAACGCCGTCGCCGAGCGCAGCGGCAACACCCTCGCTCAAGTGCTCCTCGCCTGGGGTCTGCGTCGCGGCTATGCCGTGCTGCCCAAGAGCTCAACGCCCTCTCGAATTGAGAGCAACTTCCAGGTTCCCAACCTGTCTGACGAGGACTTTGAGGCTATTCAGAGTGTTGCCAAGGGCCGACATACTCGCTTTGTCAACATGAAGGATACCTTCGGTTACGATGTCTGGCCTGAGGAGACTCCTGAGAACGGAACCTCTGCTGTTTAAGTTATGAGATTATGATGAATACCCTGATGGATGAAAAGATTGGAAAGGAAAAGAGTGTATTATAGCGTTTGGTTAGCGGGACAAAAGTTAGCATGAGAGTTATTCCGCTGGTTTGGAAAGATGAAATTGATCACACTTCAAACAAATCTGGCAATAAACCTTGTCACGTCGTGATGCACGATATGAAAATCATCACAGCAGCTAATATGAGAGCATGAACATGGATCATTTTACTTCATTCAAGCCCCGCGTGATAAGAGGATGAATTCACACGTCAAATAATCAGCATTTGACGACATCTTCCAACAAACTGCCATCCATTGAGCATCCGTATTTATCGAGATGGCCTCAATTCTCGGCAACTGTGCCGATAGGATGTATAATCTCATCAATGATCTACAAAATCGCGCCATATACAGGATGCACCCTTGATCCCTCTCGGCGAGATCTTGCATACGGTTATCCGATAGATCAACTCCCGTATAGGTACTTCTTATCAGTGACCAGTCAAATCATCTCTCAGATATCACAAACCAACATCTTATCATAAGCATGGACCAGGTTCTGACCGCTCTTCATGAGAGACCTCGATACTGTACCCTGAGGAATTGATAGGGCGCGTTAATGGTTGTTGATAAGGTTGGGATCTTTAGGGTTGGCGACTTGGCGTCTATGTCCGCAGATAAGCTTTCATCGACTATCTTCACGAAATAAAGAATATCGAATCAAAGTTGCTGGAGAAAAGATGAAGGGGTTCGATCTATGTCAGCTTCATGCTCCAGTGGTGATAATCTTCTCTTGCAAGTCCTGAACGTTTTCGATCGCGGAGGAGGGGACAAATTTCAAAATTCCGCATAAAGCAAATCCACCTCGTGTTCTAATAGGATGATGGATGGCTTGGAAAGTAGGAATAATTTGCGGTAGGAGGACTGCAATGCTGCATTGCTGTCTTCATCTTGAAACAACTTTACTCTCTCATACTCTTGGACGTAACCCTACATTTTGTGCCAACCCCATGTTATCAACGGTGAGGTCAAGATAATGGGTTAACTGTACATATTTATTTCCCTGAGCGAGTATAGAAAAAAGTGCCTTGAGATCGGCACACTAACTTAGAATCCAAACATGTTCTCATCCTCCACGTAACCCCAATCTATCAAGTCGTTAGTAACAAGCCAATAATCACAGAAGTAACCATACCTTTGAGAGCGGGCAGGGCAGCCTTCTGAATCATCGCCGGCGGGCCGCACAAGAAGACAGCACTCTTCTCACTCGGCTCGAACAAACTCTCTTTGATGATATCCTCATTCACATGGCCCGTCTTTCCCTTCCAGCTATCATCAGCATGACTCAGGACATGAGTGACCTTCAACTGTCCATCAGACTGCTTCTCAAATTCCTCAAGCTCCTCTTTCAGCAAGATATCAGCCTCTGTTTTGTTAGCGTCCACCACTCGAATCTCCGTCTTATCGTTGTTGGAGAGGAGGATACGTGCGAGGAGGGAGTAGCCGGGCGTTATGCCTGAACCACCAAGCACGAGGGATACACGATCGAAGTGACGATCTTTGCCCTCGATAACGAAATTTCCGTTGCCGTTGTAGACTATTTCTCCAGTTGGGCCGCGAAGCTCGACCTCTTCGCCAATAGGCATACAATCTAAGATGTTGGAAAGGGCGCCGCCTGGTTGATTCTCATCGGGGAAGTAAGTCTTGACCGTGAGCTCAAAAGTGCCGTCTCCATCACGAAGAGACTTGGCACTTCCATTGATCATATTATCATCTGGGGCTGGGAGGAGTGGCTTTGTGGGTGTGTAGGAGCGGATGAGCATTCTGTCAAGCATATGGAAGCCAATCTGAACATGCTGACATGTCCCAAGGCCGAGAATACTTTTGCCTTCAGGCAGTTGAAAGGTATAGGCTCTTGTGTCTTTTGAAAGATTCTTACGGCCAATTAGTTTAACCGGAATCCATCTG
Source organism: Fusarium xylarioides (assembly GCA_013183765.1). Classification (NCBI taxonomy): domain Eukaryota; kingdom Fungi; phylum Ascomycota; class Sordariomycetes; order Hypocreales; family Nectriaceae; genus Fusarium; species Fusarium xylarioides. The sequence continues at coordinate 243,594 of SRZU01000051.1, forward strand.
TGCTTTTCCAACGCTAGATGCTTTTCCTTGTTATTCGAATCGGTTGCATCTTTCGCAGCGGCCTCTGCATTTTGCTTGATGAAATTGGAGGCCTTTTCAGTCACAACACCAAGAGCGCATTCTGATACTCGTTAGATTCACCCATGCATAAGATTGTAGACTCACCTTTGAGTTTCTTGTAAGCGTAGTCATCATGGATACTAGCAAACTCGTCACTTGTCTCCTGATGCACCTTGCCAGCATGTCCAACAATAGCAGCTGCACCGCCAGGATGCCATTCAAGCACACTAGTTGCATCGTAGACCTTTCCGTCGACAACAAGCCAGCAGTCATTCTGAGTATTGTGCTTCTCAATCTCTTCGCGGGTAAACTCCTTTTGAGGCGCACCAGCCTCTTGCTTCGCTTCTGCAATCTTATTCTCAATTCTTGGCTTCATCCATCCACCGTCTTTTGTAGCTGGCTCAACAGGGTGTCTGAATAGAATCGATGGTGCTTCTGAGTCATCGTCATCGGTGATCTCAGGACGTACGGTATACCAACAGTTGTTCATCATACCCATGACATTCCAGTTTGGCTCTCTTGGCTGCGTGTTTTTGAACACGTTGAAACATCGTACCATGATACTCTTTGCACGGATAACATGGGAGATCTCAACGTCGACATGCCAATGGAGCCAACTCCAGAACTTGTTTCCGTGACGAATTGGGTAATCGGGGAATTTGCGGATGCAGTACAGCCAAGTTGCTCCATCGTCGAGGGAGACTTCAACACGCTGGACTTTTTGCCCTCCACCATCGTAAGCATATCCCTCGATGCGATAGTTTTCTCCCTTCTTGGCTCTTCCCAAGGGGATCTTCTCGCCTTGTGCAGGCTTGACGATAACTGAGTTGAGGTTCTGTTCATTGCAGGCTGTGTCGGGATGATGAAAGAGGGCCTCGGCGAAAGGACCGTCTTTTTCAGTGACAAACGATGGGAGAACTCGGTTATCCCAGATATGATAATAAGAATCATTTTCCTTTTCGGTGATCCATATCTTCTTCAGCCACTTGACGTTTCTCCCACCGACATATCCTGGAATGATAACACGAACGGGATATCCGTGATCAGGCGGTAAAGGAACGTCATTCATCTCGTAGGCTAGAATGACGTCGTTGTTGGGCGCCATGGCATGCTCAAAAGGGATGCAGGTCGCGTATTTCCCTTCGCTTAAATCATCAGTGCCTTCAAAGTTGACCCAATATCGCTTCTCCCCTAGGCCAGGAGGCTTCTCAGGAACGCCATTCGCAAGAAGTACATCTCGAAGAAGAGGCCCCTTCCAATAGGCGCAACTCGCTCCTCCAGCGCCCCAGTTGAAACCCTTGCTCTTCTTGATCATGTTGAGTTCCTTGCGTCTGTTTCCATCACAAGCAAGCGCAACAGCGATGTTGATCGTATCAAACTCTTTCAGCTCATCCATAGAAAGCGTCTGAGTTTTGCCATCGTAGGTGATCTCCAACTCGTGGAACTCCCAGAGAATACGCGGAACAGGACCGTGGTTGCGAACGTAGTGAAGCTCATTGGGCGTGATCAAGCCAGCTTCGTACAGTCGTGTCAGTGGAGCCTCAGCATTGAGAGGGTGCTTTCCAGTGAGGCGGATGAGATCGGGAGAGCGAGGAAGCCAGTTGTCTGGGCTGAACTGATCCTGTTCGTCGATTGAGATCTGCGTGAGATTCTTGTGCTGAGGGGACTTTCTCTTTCCGTTGTTCTCTCTGAGGTGTTGGATATAGCTTTTTTCGTGCTCCAGAGCCCGGAGAAGAGCTATCTCGGCTGGTGTATACTTGTCTGAGAGCTTTGGTGTATCATCTGAAGTATTTTCCTGTTTCTTTTCCTCGTTCTCTTTGTTCTTTGCGTACGCATCGTGATGCTTGTCTTTATCCGCGGAACGTTTCCACTCATGCTCTTGCTCCGGCGTATCGTCCTTCTTATCACTTTTTGCTTCTTCCTCTTTCTTCTTCTTCTCTTCTTCCTCCTGCTTCTTTAGGTTTGCGGGCCATGGCTCTTTATTCTTGACCCAATCTTCAGTCGCGTTGAGAACATATCTCCATCCAAGTGAGCGATTCTCCGGATGCCGCAGATGAAAGTCCTGGGAACAATTAGCTTTATCACTGACTTAACGATATGATACTGACCTTTTGGTTCTCAATCAAGTCTCTGAAAGTGATCAATTCTCCACTCTTGGCTCTCCTCTGAAATGCAAGATACTTCTGCTTCTCCCTCGCCACCTCTTCTCTATACTCATCGTCTTTATGGGTAAGTCCAGGCAGTCGGTTATTTCGGTCTCTGAAACCAACGCGGTGTTGATGCCCAGACACCCAATCCGGCTCGTTCCGGATCTCTTCAGCCGTCGACCCAGGATGGGTCTGAACTTTGACAACCCAAGGCTTACTGTGAGGCATATTTTCAGTCTCTGACAAGAGTTTTACAGATTAATGAAATTGGAACTTGAGCGTGGTCTGACAGTTTATGAAGACCTAAAGCGTGACGCTTTCGGAATATTGACTCCGCGGAGAAAGCGAAGCATGACGTCGATGATATCCAGAACAGCACAAGCTAAGCTAGAATGAAGAATAATTGACTAAAATCAGACTTTTAGCTCTTGTTTTTGACTTTCATATTCAAAAATCATGATCTGATGCTACCGGTACTGCCGGAGGATGTTGGGTGAATTAATCGGAGATTGACGAAAGTCGGCGAAAGCCGCCTATTCTCAAACTCTTCTCAATATTGATAAATTTATCATAAAGTGAGCAAATTACAATTAACTTTGATGCTTAGAATAATAATTATGACATTTTGTAATGATATTTCTTCATGGCTCTTATTGTTAACTAGTAGCCAGTCCACGCCAACGAGACAAAGGAACCGGGTCTACTACAACCCAGCGCAGAAACCTTTCAATCAAAGACATTGCGAGTAATAAGGATTGAGAACCTTGCAACTAGAACCCCATTGACATACTGTCGGTCCAGTGTAGTCTTTACCTCCGCATTGATTGTACTTTGGAAGACCTCCTGTTGCAGGACCACAGATGATATCGTCGTCCTCCGTGGGCTGTGGTGTGTCCTTCGTTGTGCTGGACGAAGAAGACTTGCTTGTTATTGAAGTCTTGAGTGTTGTATCTCCTCCAACGGCAGTGCTGGTTGATGCCGAGCCTCCCTTTGATGTTGAAGAAGAGGATTTGCTGCTCGTGCTAACCTGGGTCTGTCCTGGCACAGTTGCACTCGATGTTGCAGTTGCGGCGACAACACGCTGAGATACTGTAGAAGGGAGACCGGGAACTAGTGTAGGACCGGGAATCTTGTAGGACAAAGGTGTTGTATAGAGGTTGAAGAGGATGCCAGGATCGTTGGCCTTGTAGAGCTGTGTGCCCTTGACACCATCTGGAGCCAAGTTTCCATCACCAGTGACTTTGAGGTTGAAGCATTGGGGGTAGTTCTGTGCTCCGTTAGGTTGACCAGAGCCATGGAGCGCAATGATTTCGTGTCGGAGGACGTAGTTCCCGGGTGCAATGTTCTCTGGAATCTGAAGAGTCCAAGAGAAGCCAGTAGCGACAAGGACGTCAGCTGCCCACTTGCCGCTGTGCATTGACATATCGATGAGCCCTTCTTGGCCAATCTTGAAGAACTCGAGATCGTTCTTGTCAACAGTCTCACAGTCTCCAGGACATCTCGCAAGATAATCAATCACAAGTCCTTTATGAGACTCTGGCCACGTATTCCATTGAAGAGTAATCTTGTCTCCTGCTGCCACGGTTACGTGACCTTTGCCGGGTCGAGCTCCTTTGTGGCAGATGATATCGGGATCTGCGAAGGAGTTGGGCTCAACATAGCCATTGTCAGTGGCACCGTTGGTCCAACCGACGACAGGAGGATGATTGGGATTCCAGCTCATCTCTGGAGCAGAATAGCCTCGAAACGCAACGCCGTTTGTGACAAGCCAGTCTACATGGCCGTGAGCAGCGACTTGCGCGGCTGAAGTCGCGATAGCGAGAAATGAAGATGTCTTGAGTGAGAGCATCGTGAAAAAGAAACTGACTAGCAGTAACTATGATATGAAGGAAGAAAGCACTTGTGTGTTATGACTTATTTGCCTTGAGAGGGTTTTCTTTCGAATATTATATATATTTTGTCGTTTTGTTGGCCAAGCTATCCTGGAATGGCAGATGCTCTGGACCGGATTTGTCAGACCCACCACGTTTTACAGCGACATTCCCGGATGTGGACAGCTTAAAGCCTCAAATGCCAATGTCTCAAGGACAAACGGAGAACTTGTGCCATTACGCGTTTCAATATCTTGATTTTGTGCTGCAGTGGCTTGTCGAGTACGGCATGTCTTGTTCTTGATGAAGATGCTGGTGTTCCTTGCACGTCGTCTCTCAATATTGACTCATGGAATGTGCAGTCCCTCGTTAAAATGACACAGCACCGAGGGTCGTAGTCGAACGTTGCAAGAGTATCTCTATCTCTCCTTGGAACAGCTATTGCTTAACTACAATCGAGCAAGTGGCGTACAACAGATCCCAAGGCTATCTCAGCCCAAATGCCGATCGACCAGATCTGGCCTGCTCAACATCCTGTTTCTATCTGGACTATGCGGTATCACAATCCTTCATAGGCACATGGTTAATTCTAAGCGTAAGCCACCATGTGCAACATATTTGACTCCTTCTGAAACGTTCCGTCGGCCTTGAACCTCGTCGCTAGAGCTGTACCTGGTATCGTGGCGCTGTTTAAAGTGTGAGATTGAGCGGGAGATTGATGCGCTATGAGACGCCGGATGGAGCTTGGGCCTGCTTATTGGAAAATGGATTCTGAGGAATGATGGGTGACACGAGACAATGATGAATAACATTGTAAGCGACAAGTGCATTGTCAAGTTACGAGTTACCGGAAACGTCTTGCCTAGGTAGCCATAATGCCCTTGTAAAAACCCTTCTTGTATTTGACAGATTTCGGCTAACCATTTACCACATTCCAAGCCGCAACGGGAACTCACTGGCCTCGAGGCCTTTGATAGTTGAGAAGAGTGCCAGGAAAGCTGGTCTAAAGATCTGCAAAGTATACATTAAATTTAGGAAATCTATCCTAAACTTGCCTAAGCTGTTTATGAATTTGGGTAACAGGCCGTTGGTTCTTCTGCCTCCTACCTTAGGCTAGGAGGCCATTGGTAACAGGCTTCCAGGAACCAAAAGGCATGCATTCTCCCCTGCATATCCCTCTAACCTCCCCAACAAACGCCACTCAGCCATCATCTGGAGTCGCAAACGGGAGGGTTCGGCCGCACCCGTCCAAGACATGAGCCCATTGTTCAAACAACTCGGTTCAATATCGTCGAAATTCCATTCTAGACGGGTTCACAAATGCTGTCATTCCTCGGTAAATTTCTTGGCGAGGGCTAGATGTCTTAGACCTTGAGCAACGGGCCGTTTGGTGCTGGAATGTACTGGCTAATATATGTGATGGCAAGCTCTCGCTAACTTTAATCATAACTTGATCTTTAAGGTATCTTTGTTTGTTTCAAATGTGACAGGAACAACCTGTTACTTTGAGTTTGGTACATAACAGTTATTGACAGCCAAAATGGTGCTATTGGGTCCACCTTCCCAGATGCGACGCAAACGTCGACGTTGAAGAATGCGCAAGGCTCTCCGCTGTTGGCTCCATGGTTAGTCAGTGGAGTATCAAATATTTCACCTCCAAGGCCCAGACGATGGTGACACTTTGGTGTTGGGATACAGGATACAGCTGAGCACCATTTACATCATCTTTCAATCTCTGTGATCATTTCCAATAGCCTAAGAAGAAGCTTGGATAATCTTATCTGCCATCTCACTCAAAGTATCCGACATGACATCCATCTCTCCAAAGATGTCAACACAGGCCTCTTTTTCCAGCACGGAACAATAGGCACTCTTGAATCTACATATCATCCATTAGCAACAGCAAATAAGTAGCGACACTTCACTCACCCGACTTGCTTAGCTGAGCTTACGTCCCACATATGGGCCGCGGCGAACCAAAGCTCCTTTGCTCCCTTCAACTCCTCAAAGGTCGAGGCGTATGCCTTGAGGTCCGGCTTACCCACTCCAAACGAGTCACAGGACATCAAGTGCTCCTTTGGAAACTCAATGCCCGCCTTGTCAAAGTACCCAAGCACTCTGTCGAAATCCCCAGCCGTCAGGCCACACACCGTGAATCCCGCCGCTCGAAGCTTATCAAAACACTCCTTGAGATCAGGTCTTGGCTCAAGCTCCATGTACCCTTGCGTAATCTTCTCGATATCACCCTCACTTGCGAACGATCGTGGTTCCTCGATACCGGCGAGCCAGAGCATGCGATAAAAGAGGGATGCGAAGAGCTTATCAAACGCGACGTATCTCTGAGTGATCGACAGGTACGTGTACTCACGCTCACTGGCCTCTACCCAAATGTTCACGAGAAGGCTAGGCTTTATATTTTCGGCCAGCAGCTTGTCACCGAGTTGTTTTTCGAGTGCTTCGGTAAGCTTGTCGTATGAGACGCAGGTACCCACGATGTCGAAGACGACGTACTTTCCGTTATTAGTTGACATATTACTATCAGGACAATAATGTAGACCGGAAGATGAAGAGTGAGGGTAAGGAATGAGAATCTGATATCAGTCATAAATAGGTCTCTCTGTGTTGACTCACAACCCCTCAGTCTAGTAATGCAACCTAAAAGCATCTCAAATCCTCCGTAATCGGGTAGTAGCATCCGAAAGTTGGAGTTGATAAGTTAGATAGTCGGATGCGACAGCCGTTAGTTAACTCACGCGGGGGACCGGGTCAAGGGACCGATAAGGAACAATAGTAATTTCCATGTTTCTGTAACTTACAAATAAGTAATTCTTGACCGTTCCTCATTCCTTCAAGAGTCCTCGTACAGTACGATCCATCAAACACATAACGCTAGTAATAACTCACAATTCTTTCCTCCATTGCTCCGTCCGCAGCTAGGCACACCACATTAACACATCAGGCCCAGTGTCGAGTTGTGCAGTAAGAGCATCGCAGAACTAGCGTGCTGCCCTGGTCTTCCACGTACGTCCCAAAGTCGGCACCGCAATGCCGGCACTCGTCCCACTCGTCGATTGTCTGGATTAACGCATTCATCTTGTTGGTAATCTCCCATTTTCTGTCAATCTCATTGGTCTTCTCAGTTCTCACCATCTTTAGTTCCCTCTTGATCTCGTCTCGCCCTTTAACGAGCGCCGAAATTTCGCTTTTCTGGGCGCTAATAGTTTCCTGCATTCTCTCTCGCTCCCTTAGGGGCATGCCAGTATTTCTTTGTCTCTCCAGTTCAAGGTTCCTCTTTGTTTGAGTGACTTCTTGTACCAGAGTTGCCGTGCGCTTTCTTTCTGTCTCGAGGGCCTGTGACGCTTGGGCGAGTTTCGCGGTCAAGTCTGTTGTCACCTTCTGTTCGTCTTTGAGGGCATTTCGGATATCGTCTCGTGCAAATTCCGTAATGCTGACCCTGCTGCGTTTCTCGAGTTCGAGGGATTTCTTCAGGTCGTCGTTCTCTTGGGTCAGAATCGACGACTTTGTCTTCTCCTTAGCCCATCTAGCCTTGAGCAAGCCGCTCTCGGATCTTGTAACTCTAAGCTCCAGTTGGAGTGTCTCGAGTATTTTGGCGTTTTCCTTTGCTTCAATTTCCGCTGAAGACTTCTTGTTCGCATCACTTATTCCTTGTTCATCGCGATCCATTTGAGCGGGCTTTTTCGCCGCAACCTTCCGGAGTTCTTCCTTCTCGGCTGCTAAGGTCGACAACTTACTACGCAATAAGTCTCGCTCAGCAGCAATATCCGCGTGGCTCTGTCGTAGTTCTTCCTGCTTGATTGAAGCAATTGGTATCTGCTCTCGGAGTTGGTCTCGCTCGCTGGAGACTGTTATTACTTGTTGTTTGAGAGAAGAGACTTGGAGTCGGAGGGCCTCAAGCTCGGTGGAGCTCTCTTTCTTGATCGATGGAGCCGTTGTTGATTTCGTTTGATCTCCATTTTGTTGAAGCCTGTCGTCTTGCTCTCGGAGCTTGGGATGGAAACTTTTGAGCATCGTCACATGGTCGAAGCCGTTAGAAGTTGTCAGAGAATGGAGGTGTCCTCTCGCAAGAGTAACTAGTAATCTTTGCAGCTTATCGTCCTTTGACTTTAAGATAATGGCGGCAGTGAAAAGAAAAACGGAATCGAACCATTTCCCTCCGAAAACCTTCTGAATATTGTCTCTAGCAAGCTCGCATAGCTTGGGAACGCCATAGTGGGTGCCGATGGCACAGATTTGAAGATGACAGGTTAATACATCGCGCATGAAATGCTCCGGAGCTGGTGAGCCTCCAACTGAGACACGCGGTCAGCCTTGGTCATGAACAACAATGAGCGGACTTCATACCGGCTTGCAGCACACTTGGAAGGTTCCTTCGGTCGACTTCGTAGCAACCAGACTTGAAGAATTCAACCATACAGTTTACCGTGTCCAGGGTGAAGTCTTTGACGGTTACAACCGGATTCTGAGATATCTACACAGCGTCAGTTGCCCTGGAGAGTATGAGCTGCGGGATATCGCACTTCTTGAGCAGCATCGAGAGAAGCCGCGAGTTTCGGAGACTGCGCTCGCGCGATAGACTGTGGAATAGCAAATGCAAACCCCTGGCATAGAAAGGTCAGAGACAAAGGTGCTTCTCCCATACTGGCAAACATTTGCCGTCACGCGGCTGCAGTCTTGTAGGAGAATCACGGAGACGAGACGGAGAAATTGCAGGTGATGAGAAAGCAAATCTTTCTTGGGGAAAGGAGAAATTGTTGTTGGTGATGGAAGAGCTGAAGTGGGGCTGAGGCAGAGAGGTCAGGGGGAGGCAGTGCCAGCACCTTCCCCCTGTTTGATGGTAGAGCTCCTGAAATTTGTTGTCACCTGACAAGACTCCAATATTGCTGAGATTGGTGTGTTTCTCAATATTTCAGTCGGGATCATAGCCCAAAAACAAATAGCTTCAGTATAGTAACTTGCTCTGCCTGCACTTGAATACCGATACTACATGTTTCATGTGAAGAACCGCATGAATACGTTGTGTTTCTCGACCTTCCGGAAATACCTCTGGCTGTAATAAGTTGTGATGCCATATCAGAAAACCCCCTTTCGGGTTAGGAGACGCACAGTCAATACTCAATGACTGTTTGCTGGTAAGGCTTGGGGCAAGTCGAGAGCCAGACGGTGATCACCGAGTTACATTGCAGAGCTGTAGTACAGAGCATCCCTCTCAGCCACGACTCACTGATAACAGTCTGTGAATAACTTTAAATCTTGAGCTCTGCTCTTGTTGGCATGAGCCACGCATGACTTTGTATTGAGAGTATACCCGTGCGGCAGCTCATGTCTGATATCCTGGCTGCACGAAGTATCTTGACTACATCCCGATCGATGCTAAGTCCAGTTCCCTATAGTTTACAGTGAAAAATAACCAAACCCATATCCAATAAAGACAATGTCGGGTGGTGTAGTGATATCACCCCTTCCACGGTGCCGCTTCTGCGGGTCGTTCTTTAACATACTGGTTGTGACGGAGGGTAACGCAGGTTCGAATCCTGCCCCGACAATATTCTTTTTTTGAATTCTGTGGTGTTTTGCTATCCCTATGCTAAGTTGAATTCCCTAGGGTTGATATAGAGACCTGACTGAATGATTATCAAATAACTGCAATGCCGGGTGGTGTAGTGGTAGCATCCCCTCTACGATGCCTTCTTGGAGGATCGTCTTGTGCATGCCACAGAGGGTGGCGCAGGTTCGAATCCTGCTCTGGCAATATTCTTTTTTAATTCTGAGGATTCTTTCTGCTGTTAATTCTCCTTTTTTATCTCTCTGCATAGAGTTGGCTGGATGGAGTCTTCTGGTCTATAAATCTCCTGACATGGATATTTCATTGTTGAAGATTAAGTTAACTTGCTTTAGCAAAAAGCTGCAGTTATTGCCTATCTCTCGATGCTATGTGATAGATATCATTGTCATTACGAACAAAACCCTCCGCCGTCATTCATGCAGTTGAGTTGTTTCTTTATTGTTGCATGGCCGGAACTTCAGCAGTGGCAAAGGCTTTCTTGTGAATCAGTTGTTACTGCGGCGGCAGGGTCATTATTTTGTATTTTGAGGATACATTAATGATGCAGTTGGTAGGTAGCTAGTGCATGCCAGAGCTCTGACTCTGTGATTGAAGTAGCGGGATTTTGTCCTTGCACTTTGAGAGCTTGACTTAGGCTGTAGAAGCACCTTCTGTGAAATACTATCAATGATGACAGACAGGGAATTTATGAACCCCGGGCGGAGGGGGGGCGCTTTGGTGTCCCTCTGGTGCGTTGACGAAAGATTGAGGTTGTGGCAGTCAATGATAGCCAGTGTTGGCGTCGGACTTCCGAGTTCGAGCGATGACTGAGCGTGTTACTACGCCTGCGGCTGGAAGAGTCCTAAACAAAGTAGATCCAATTCAACAAGATATTGTAGTTAATGGTGCAAGCCCAGCCCTCTGTTGTTAGGATGTGATCGAAGTCCAACGCGGGAGCGTGCAACGAAGATGACAACAGCCACGGCAGATAATCGCTCTGGGAGTGCTGTGAAGTTCTAGACAGCGTACCTTTTCCATCATAGAAATAATTGACTAGACCTAGGAGGCTAGCCTCAAGTCATTTTCGTCCCTGGCTGGAGTTTGAATCAGGCACTGGTGAATACAATGATTGTGTTCAGTTTGAAATTCATTCGTTATTCATGCATGCATTGGATCCGTCAGCTGGTCTCTCAACATTTTTATTCAGCCTAACTACCTTTGATAAAGTGACTGATCCGCCGTTTTCACAGTGTTGAAAGTATATAAATGCCATTCCCGGCCTATGTTCAGCGTCGAACCCAAAACGAGGAGTCGGTGTCTTCCTCCCCACCATCAAGATCTGCCGCGGGTAATTACCATCACTCAGTATGCCCCGTACATGGACGTGATCCCCGTCTATTACGATATCGAGTTGAGCGCCGACGAGGGGATTGAGCAGCTCGGTGCGTGCACCTCTTCGCGCATAACGGGCACGATCAGGACGATGACGATGAGAACTTGGCGGATGTCCCTGTCGTCTACCTAGCAGACACAGTCGTCCTCCTCAGGCTCCTCAAGATTGTGATGAGCCAGCTGCACGACCAGATAGTCAGCTCCAACAACGACTCCGACAAGAACATCGCCGAACACGGTCGTGATTCTTCATCATTTCCGTACCTACCATACGCCCTGTACGAGTTGACCGTGATTTCATGGACCCGATCATCGAAAGGGTATTCGCGCCATCGAAGAACGACCAGAAGATGGACATATCGTGGAGGGTCGGCAAGGCGTTGGTGGACCCAGCTACAACAATATCTATCAACTAGATCTAAGACCACTTCGAGTTCTCGACTTATATCTATAAGTTGTTGTACCAGAGTATCGTCCACTACATCTAGCTCGGGTCGCACGCCACTCATGGAGAACCCCAACACAGTCAACGTGTGGAGCTTCTCGGCCAACAACGCAGTCCTGGGCATTAAGAACGTCAAGTACAACTCGCTAGGGTGCTCATATACCTCGTCGGTGGCGAATAGGCGTGCACCAGAACAGCCGGCCTCGACAAGTACTTGAACCACATCGAGACATGCAGGAATGCCTATAAGATCTTTAAGATACTCTGCCCCGATTTCGTTAACATCCACGGTGGCTTTGGATTTGACTTGAAGAGAAGCTCGACATGGAAAACATTATGATCGAGAAGAGCTATGACTAGGATGTGATCTAGATATTGACCTACAATGCCAGAGATGCGGACCTCTGTGGGTCTGTGGTCAGGCCTATGATGACCTGTGAGAGGCTGGACGCGTTGGCTGGGACATCGAGGAGCACCATATGTAACGCGATCGCGGGTAACTCAGGTGCCATGGTGAACTGCTTCACGACCTCCGTGGGCATCTCGGTGAACACGATTTTGGACATGAGCACTGTCTCTGGTTCCGACGAGAGCTCATTCAAGAGCGGCCTCGTCCTCAGTCAGCTTTTCAACTGATGCCTCTCGTGTGACTCCTCTCACACAGAGCATAGCCCAGGATTTTATGTGGATCCAGATATTTTGTCTCGACATGCCTACCGAAATGGTCTACGCGTACTTCGCCAAGCTTCCAGCAAGTCGACGGTTCGAAAGATGGCAGTCGCCGGGTGCTACAAGGGCGTCATCGTCATCAACGGGAACTCCTTGCAAGGCTCCATCATGTCGAAGCTGGGAATTTTCATCGTCAAGTTCATCTCGAGGAGTGCACATCGTCCGTCCAGGTTATGTCGCAGGCGATGGCCTGAAGTGCGCTGTCAAGATGGACCGCAAGTTCCCATCGATGAGGCCCCACAGTAACGAGAACAGGTTCCCCCTCAGATCCGAGTACTTGTCGAAGTTCGAGGCGATATTGAGGAACTCTTCAATCTACTCGGCAACGGACGTCTTGTTTGTAAATCCATGCACCGTAGTGGCAGACCACGACTTCAGTACATGGCCACGTCGTCGCTCTCGGAGTGGTTCGCCAACGTGAACGAGATCTATCACGATAACGGCTACAAAGTGGAGATAGTCAGCGACTCCATCAAGTCATCGAATTGAACGTCAAAAAGCGCCAGCTTGATGAGGTGCGAGAACCCTGCGCTCGTGGGCAGGATATCGGCGAGGAGGAACAAGGGGAAGTACCTGATCGAAGGCTCATTCACCGTTTCACTCCCACATCGCATTTCACTGACTCTTGATTCCCCCTTACACATACCTACTCATTACAGCTCACACTTCCTTCTCAACTACCAATAGCTTTTAAAGCACAACTCTACTTCCATTTCGCTGAGATTAATATCAAGCTTGAGGTAAAGTCTTGCAGAATAATCTTGACCTACAGCTCTTTTATGGAATTTATTAATAGGGGTAGGCCTGTATATAGCACTGTGGTAAGCAGTCTACTACGCCTGTATATTAGGTCTTATTCTTTAATCCAGCCCATTACACCTGAGGTTGTGACTCCTAAGGATAAGACTGGAGTTCAGGACACTTCATTCTTTCATACTAAGCCCTAGCGAGGTTCTCTGGAGAGTTGATCCTGTATGAGCCTCTCGCCAGGTACTAGTGGTTTGACTACCTGCAAGATATTATCTCTAAGCATGTTACTGCCTGTTGCATTAGATGAACCAGCGGCACTTAACGATATCTGCAGAAAGTATCAGGTCTATTATGCGGGATATGCCAAACATTCTTAAAATCGACTGCAATTCTACACATCACCTTTAGCAGGTATCCAGAGCGGTCAACTGGAGAAAACGTGGCATGCGTCTATCTAATGACAATTCTCCCGCGGACTTTCTTGTACAGAGGCCAACTAAACTGGCCGTTCCCGACATGGCAGTCAAGGGGTTAGGTACTACTAGGTATGACGCGCAGCTATCCATTGCCTCTCGCATGACTCCCGATCTAACCAACCAGCACTTCAGAAACACTCCCCCGAAACAAACGAGGGTCCATTCATCATGGCCGGCACCGAAGGGAACGAAGCAGAGGGCAAGTCATCCATCTATCCCAAGCTCCACGATGACGTCGTAGCGCCTCTCGAAGAAGATGGCCACGACTTCAAGATCAGCACCAACGTAGGGATCAACATGGTGTCGAGCTGGGCCGCATATGGCGGCTTCGCTAAGCTTTTCAAGCCAGATGCCATATCTATGGATGAAGCATTCCATGCCAGAGAGCCGATGGCGCTTATACCTATCGCCTTCTTTGAGCCAATTGTTTGGATATTTACAGGTGATGTCAAACAGACCCAACCTTTTGTGAAGAGCGGCGATCCATATTGCTATCTAGAAGTGTTATTTGCAGTTGAGATTTGTGGCTGAGGGCAGAACCTAGTGGCGATCTACGCGATGCCCTGAAGAAAGGGCTTGAGCTGAATCCATATTCTGAGCAGCTGCATATTAGTCTTATGGAACGGGCCAATAGTCTGAGGGCGATCAATTGTTTATTATTGATCAATAATTATGCAAGGATCGGAGTGAGAACAACCTCCACACTCGAGGAATTAGAAAGCATAAATATACAGTTTTGTAATCTCGTTCCTCAGGCATTTCCAGTCGTAATGGTGCAGTCCTCAGAGAAAAGCTGCTGTATATAGCAGGAAGCGTCGTCGCCATTGCCGTCACAAAGCCCTTCTACTTCAACACCGCTGTGTACAGTTTTGTAATCTCAATCCACAGGTATCTCCAGTCGTCTTGGGGCAAAGCGCCCTTCGCTAAGAAGCTGCTGATGGGCGATATAGTGCAGTAACTCGGTTAGAGGGAGCTTGGTGCAGGTTATAGAGACTGTTGAACAAGTAGGGAAAGTGAAGCATGCAGTTCTCTATCTCTGTATTGAGGCTGCACCCATGAATGAGCATGAGATGCTTGATGTTGACGCCACGGTTGTTGAGATTTGAGGTCGTCTTGGGGCAATGACTTGAATTCGCTTAAGAATGTTGTCTGTAGCACCGTTTGAAGCCGCGCTGAGGTAATCTTGTCGAAGGGATGGATCGTGGCATATGAGGGCCACTATTGCGGAGGCGAGATGAGACTTCCCAGTATCAGGCCAGCCTGTGAGAGGTGCTGTTTCTTGTAATTATGGCGTTGCTGATGGTAGATATGGACGTTGTGGCGATCGTGGAAGTACTGGCGGATGGTAATAGATACTTACCTGAGCTTAGGTATAGGTTACTAGTACTAATTAGTAGATTTAGTCCTAGGTATCAATGCACTGGTGATCGAGGAGTACTCCTGGTCCTTGCCATGATGGTGCAGGCTGTCGATGCCGGTTGAGAGATTTAACTGTTAAGGATACTTTAGGGTTTTCCTAGATGTTCGCGATATAAATGGCAAGAATGGCAACCTTCTTATCATCAAATTTGGTTTTTGCGTTGCGGTTCTCACACTTCTGTTTTTCTCCATTTTGGTTAAGTTTTGCTGCGAATTGGTTCCGTTTGCGGTCCAGATGCTGGTGTTTTTTATAAATGGGCCGGCTAAGCGATGATAGTCTGCTCGATAATACAGATCTAAGATCTGATTCGATCAATCGAATTGATGGCGGGGGTGTGGTAACTACAAGGCGTCTTCTGGCCCTACCCATCTTCAGTTCCTCCTTACCTCATCTTTATTCTTCAAACCCTAAACCCATCACTCTCGTCACATAAAAAAGAAAGCAGTCCACAGCTCCTAATTTTAACCTCCCTCTCACGCTAGATACACTATATACTCTTTAAGTTAACAATAAACCTTGGGTATCAGACATAAGAATAGTACTATAGTCAAACAAGGTATTCCGGAGATTCAAAATAACCCAAGGGCCGTTAAATCTACAGTGCTGTTGAGCTCATGGGTATTTCGGGCCCATCGGTGCTTGCGCTGTCCTCTACGTTGAGCATGCTAGACACCTGTTCCTCCAACGACGGTGATGACGGTGATGACGGTGATGACGGTGAAGAGGTGACAAACCTCGTCTGTGCGACGAGTCCCATCGTTTACTGGCTGGTGCTATTCTCCATCATCGTACACGGGTTGTCTATCCCAGCTCTCAATATCTTCTATCACTACACTGGAAAGGCACCTATTCAGGATGACGCTGTTGAGCTGAGACGCATCTCGGTGCGAGTTGCGACTCCTCCAAAATGCTATTGAAGAAGACAATGATGCCTTTATTGAGTACAACCGCTTCAGTTGTCATATAGACCCCAGCGCCATTGGTTTACCATCCAATGGATCTCTTGATAGTCTCTATGGTGATGATCTTGGCAAAGAGCAGAAGGACGGTATGGCAATCGTTTGAGAGTGGGGTGTCTTAAGTCATTTGTAAAGTCCTTCTTTTTGTGTACTCTCAATTTGGAAAATTATCAATTACTTTGTCATGTTGGGCATGATGCCACTCGTTTAGGATATCTGGCGTGATCTCTCCTGTCAACCTTTCTTCTGGCCTTTTCTATGAGCCAACATTTGTCATGGACTTCTTCTAAGTCACTAGGCGGTGGCTTCGGGCTACGAGAGTATCGCAAATAGAAAATGAGAGCGGGAAGGATCTACATTGGGAACGCGGCCCGCGGTCATGTCTTGCTCCTAGTTCGTTGCAAACTCGCACAAGATCTTGTGGCAATGGCGAAGGCGCTAGCTGATGGCAATAGTCTCGCAGATCACAGATAATAGAAGGAATTTGGACAAGACAAAGCAAAGATTAGACGTAGCAGCATCGAGATTATCGGGCTTCAGCTTTGCCTCCCCTCGGGGAGGCAAGAAAACTTAGGACCTTTATCCTAAGTCATTAAATTATTTAGGTAAGTTTAGTATATTTTTGTATAGCTTTAGACCTGTTTATTCTGACACCCTAATTTGACGGCAGAAACTTTATCCCCCCACGAGACTCAGCAGCCCGTATGACATCTCGATTCAGCCGCAAGGGAGTGAGAACAAGCTGAATGGCGAGAAACCAATGATCAGCCATTCTTACGCAATCCACTTGTTTCATTCCGCCAGTTCTAGACTCAAATCCAGCTGGACGGGGAGTTCAGACCAAGGTGTGCCAACTAAGACACCAACTTGCCACCGAGCTGAACAAACTATCGAACGCCATCGTTGGGACGGGGAGTTCAAACTGTCATGGCGGACCGTCGCGGTGGACCAATGGCTCCTCGCCGTGGAGGCCTCGTAATCACGACATTCAAGCTAAGCGTTGCGAATTGGCGTTGGCTTGGCCTTGACAAGGGTGGTTAGCGTTGGTGGCAGAGGTTCTACTGAGTGTGATGGGGTCGATCGGTAGCTGCGCTTTTGAGTTATCTGATCGTGATCTTGGCTTTGAAGTGCCACTTACGAAATTTTGTGCCCGTCTTTTAGCTTAGAAGCCATCGAAGGCCTTATTTTACATGGCCAGCCATGGTTGAAAGCTATTGCGGCTTAATAGATGCCGCTTTACAGATTCACCCAACGTTCGACAAGATCCACCACGATGTCACCTGCCGGGTATACCGGTAAGATGACTTCCCAGGCTCGGACGGTCGCCGATTAAGGACATTTCGCATCCAGATCACCTCAATTTCCTGCAAGATTTCGTCTGCGGGGGTAAGCATGCATTAGTCTGTGATAAACATCATCAGCCAAGCTAGAAAAACCATGTTCCAGTGGTGAGAATTTGAGGCTGGAATTGCGACATCCGAAGCGACAAGGGTCAAAAGGAGGAAAACATGCTCGGATTGTCGGTGCGGGGACACTGAATGTCATCCCGCGTATGCATGCTCGGTCAGACAAGAGGCTTGGTCTCGTGTTCAAGGAAGAAGCAATTATGTTGCCAAGTCGGCGAGCATGTCTTGTCGTGCTTGTCGTTGGTCATCGCGTACTGTCCAAGGTCTCAGCATGGGGGTGATCTCTGCTCGTTTAAGCTTATCGTCTCATCAAGACAAGAATTCCGTCATTCGGAACTCGTGGAATTGGACGGTTGGACCGATGATTCCGACGCTAAGGCCCTGATCGGTATCGAACATAAGTTTTCAACATAACATAACTGGTGGGTCTGAAGGTGAGGCTATCCCCAATTTGGGGCCTGTTGGTGACAAAACGTTAGTTTTTTGCAATTTCCACTTGGT